>CM029546.1:58395196-58575196 GCA_017141385.1 Sogatella furcifera | reverse complement strand
TTTATACATACTACATTGAAAAGAAGAAGAAGATAAAAAGAAGAAGAAGAAGAAGAAGAAGAATTTAGAAGAAGAAGAAGAAGAAGAAATAAAGTAGTTCAATTTACTTTAAAAGAAATAAAAATTGAATTGAAAAACAAAACGAGGAAGAGAGAAAATAGAACGATAACGTGAGAAATGAGAATAAGGAACAAATGTGCAGAGAAAAATGAGAATGAAGAAGAAGAAGGAGAACCAATATTGACCGAGCTGGAGTCATTCTCTCATCTTGCCAGAGGGTCTTCTTTGCTTGACTATAGAAGAAGGAATAGAATTAGAAGATAGGAGAAATAGAAGAAGAAGAAGAAGAAGAAGAAGAAGAAGAAGAAGAAGAAGAAGGAGAAGAAGAAGAAGAAGAAGAAGAAGAAGAAGAAGAAGAAGAAGAAGAAGAAGAAGAAGAAGAAGAAGAAGAAGAAGAAGAAGAAGAAGAAGAAGAAGAAGAAGAAGAAGAAGAAGAAGAGAAGAAGAAGAAGAAGAAGAAGAAGAAGAAGAAGAAGAAGAAGAGAAGAAGAAGAAGAAGAAGATGATGATGATGATGATGATGATGATGATGATGATGATGATGATGATGATGATGATGATGATGATTAGTCGGATATGAGAAGTCTGCGATAAAAATAGTGAATTGCGTCATTCGTTTGTGTTGGAAAATCTCCCAAAGATTTTCCTCACTGCTGGCGATCGAGCCGCGAAAAATTGCTGGGAAAATTTAAAAGAAAAGTCAGTCTTCGGACAATGCAGACCCACCACTGGGATTTCCCAATTGTTATCAGCATGAGGTGGACGAGTTGAGATTTCTATCCGGAGACTAAACTATTAACGGTTTCTAAACATAGTTTATACACGGAATTTCTAAACGTAGTTTAGGTGGAATAAACAGTTCCAGAGAGTCTAGTCAGTCATATCACTGGGCCAAGTGAATAAAAACGAGTAAATACTTGGTAGTACGGTCTGTCTAGTAAAGTCTTTACTACCTAGTAAACGCTCGCCCGGTTAGTAATCACTCGCTTCGATGTGAATAACCCTAGTACGCTCTCTTCTAGTGTTTACTAGGAAAACCCGAGTCTTTACTAGAGAGTATACTCTCCAGCGCTTTTATTCACATAGAATCTCCCTAGTTCTTACTAAGCAGCTATTTATAGATGTGTTCGCAACCGAATACAGAAAATTCAAGTCTACCTGAATAATTTCTTCCTATTTTTAGTCCTATTTGAATGAATAAAATTATTGATTGGATCAGGTTCTACACATGAAATTATTTCAAATCTCTCTAAAATAGTAAAAACTTCAATACTCTTGAAGATATTAAATTTGTTTGTGGATAGCCTATCTGGAAACTGAAAAAACAAAAAGAATTTCAAGATTAAATTATTATTTTGATTTTCAGATAAAAATGTTTTATTGAATAAACAGGCTTCATCCACCAGAAATTTTTTAAAGAATAGAAGAAAGTTTCGAGGATATCTGCTCTGTTTTAAAGTGGGACCATCAGTTTAAAAATGAAATAAGTTTCAGATTAAGAGTTACCAGTTTCAATTACTTCTATTTCCCGCAGCTAATCTATTCTCAAATAGAATTAATTACTTAATCTATTTTAAAATAGTAATTTTCTTGAAATTTATATCTATTTATTGATTGATTTATTCATTTGAGTACAAATATACAACATGAGGAGAGAAAAAAAAACAATCAATTGCCCAATAACTTATTCTATTCCTAAAAATACAGCCCATTGAAAACTAGCACTATTTTGCTTTTGGATATTTTGAATTTCCAAATCCTTTCATGGTGGAATCCAACCACCGCATTGAATGCATTGAATGAATAGGCTGGACAACAAAGCGAAATTAGAATAGGTACCGTGCAACGAGTAGGCCAACAAATCTATTTTCGTACTCGGTTTGACCATTTTGGTATTCTTCAGGTGTGGGCCTATTCTTCATATTTCTCAGAAAATGAAATTAAGAATAGCTCTGGATTCTAATCACAAAGATAGCTGTGGAGAGCTGTACAAGATAGGTACAAGTTATTTGTTGCCTACCTGCTATCAACCCAATTACGGTACTGCTTTCATTGATTCCTAGGTAGAAGAGGGACAAACACAATTCTCAGGCAGTTCTTTTTCTCTATGGCCTTTGACTTTCTTCAATGCTCATATAGAGGACAGTCATCTTCTATGAGCTATTCACTACCTGCCATCCTACTAATTATAGAATTACGGTATTGTAGTCGAGGCCATAGATAAAAAGAATTCTTGGGAAGACCTGGTCGAATACCAAAATATAACATTCATCCATTCTATTTTGTACCAGACTATAACTTTTTCAGCTTTCTTTGAGAATGCATAAGTTATAGTCTGTTCAAGTAAAGAAGACCCTCTGGCAAGATGGGAAAATGACTCCAGCTCGGTCAATATTTGTTCAACAATTATATATGTGGTCTTAATATTAAATCGAATTGTTTCCTACAATTTAAGAACAAATTGATAATCTTTTAACTAAAATTGACCAAGCTGGAGTCATTTCCCATCTTGCCAGAGGGTCTTCTTTGCTTGGACAGACAATATGTAGGTGTGAATAATAAGTGGTTGATGCGGGCCACATTATGAAGCCAAGGACTACCAGCTGATACCCACAGGTCAATGACCCAGACTTCCTCATACAGGTGCCAAAACTCCAAAACTTTTCCTTAGTTCCTTATTCATTACCGGTATAACTCAATCTCAAATCTATAACTTTTCATTGCTATGGCAGGTATTACACGATAATATTTCTATGATCATAGTTGATCATATGGAAAGAGACAAAAATATGATTTCGTATTTTCATCTCTTTCCATATGATCAACTATGATCATAGAACTATTATCGTGTAATACCGGCCTATTGTACGTTCCTTTTGATTCCGATTATCTGCAAACACATGATAAATCTCTGTAACAAACAGAAGATACGTGTACTAGACTTGGCCTATATTCAATATTTATTTACTAACATACTTCAGTTTCTGGTAAAATAACTTCAACATGAAGATATAAGATGCCAATTGATTTTGAACATAGACTATGATCAAACACACACCGAATAGAGCAAACCCGTTTTAAACAGTTTCGATTCGACCAGAATGGTTCGCTTCAAACCAATTTGTAAGATTCAGCACACTCTGGGTGAGATACATGTACACTGCATGGACAGAACGTCCTTTTGTTTGATACTGTAGTGTTGGCAACGAACAACTTTCGTAGCCTATAGTCTGTTCAAGCAAAGACCCTCTGGCAAGATGAGAAAATGACTCCAGCTCGGTCAATATTAGTTCAAAAATTATTGATTTGTTCTCAATCGTAGAAAAAATTCTGATCTACAATTTGAGACCAAATCAATACTTTTTGAACAAATATTGACCAAGCTGGAGTAGTTTTCCCATCTTGCCGGAGGGTCTTCTTTGCTTGGACAGACTATAATCACTGTGTATCATTTCTTTGCCCTAAAACGAAACGGAAATGCTTGGTAAGTTTTTAATTTGTAATAGGAGCAAAACTAATTGATACGATTACGATACAGTTTTACTGGGTTAAGTGGAAGAGGGGGCTTGCATGCCTCAACTTCGCCCACAAACTCTTTTAATATTTTTACAAAGTGTAAAATAAAGTCATTTTATCTATCTATCTATCTATCAATCTATCATTTGATTTGAATTTTGAGCTCAAACTAACTATACACAGTTGAAAAACAAAATGGCCGAAGAATGTTGTTACGATGAAGCTCTGTGATTGGTCAACACTTGGAGCTCTGCTATTGGTGGTCGTCTGAGACTTGACACTCCCATTTCCAACACAAGACGAAGTGTGGTTAACAAACAATACTCTTCTATTTGAAACACTTATTTTCTCTTAGGCTAAGGCCGCACTGTCGGTGGGTAGAGCCTGGAGGGTGGAGGGTAGTTGGTAAATCTATAGAACATACACAGTAATACATCGTATGAATGGTATGTGTTCAGCCGCCATCTTGAAATTCTTAAATATGGACAACATAACCTCAAAAAACAGTATGACGTCATACCATTCATACGATGTATTACTGTGGATGGTGTGTATGTTCTATAGATTTACCAACTACCCTCCACCCTCCAGGTTCTTCCCACCGGCAGTGTGGCCTCAGCCTTAGGGCTACTGTATTCGTTGAAACTTTAAATAATTAAAATCAAAGTACCCTTTTAAAAATCTCTCCTATTTGTTACGCAGTAATGATACAGAAGTCCAAAACTGATACGCAATCAATCGTACAGGAAGGAAGCTCATTGACAAAATATTTGCAACTTACAATCATTGACTATGGATATAAGACTATGACTTATATCCATAGTCAATGTTACTATACAGTAATACTATATACTATGCAGTAATAATTTGCAACTTACAATTATTATACGAATATACAGTAATACGAATAATTGAAGATGAGAGGAAAGGGACGAGAAATTCATAAAACATTTGTAATACTTTGAAAATAACTTTTTAATGTTCATCTTAATCCAACTTTATGGTGTCAAATATGGTAATACATTGTACAATATACATAATTATAATATTGTAGCCTAGGCTAATGTTTATCGACAAACTTACAAAAAACGATCGCATTATTAAAAACTAACTATCGTACAAAAACAAGTAAACATCGACTTAAAAATTATTCTAAATTCAATAGTTTTCGTTCCGCGCTTATATTTGTAAAAATTTATAAGTCTATCATACAAAACAAGGTCACAGATAAACAAAGATGGAGATTGTTGATTGAGAATAATTTTCATTAAAAATTAAGACAAAAAATAATTTTCATGAGAGTACACGTTCTAAACTGATATCTATTTGAAATACAGTAACATCATATTTTATAGCTTTTAAGTAATAATTTCTACTTTTCTATAAGGTTTTGTAACAAAAATAAACTTTTTCAAAACAAATATAGTAGAACGCCAATTATCCGAACTAATTGGGACCGGGGTCAATTCGGATAAGCAAAAATTCGGATGATTGGACATGAAAGTGTATTAAAGAAAAACAATGTGTTAAACTTGGAATAAATAAAACTTTATTACATAGGAAAAGTACTGTTAAATTAATGATGTTAAATTAATACGTAAAGCAAAACAAATACTGTACTAAACTACAGTACAGTAAGTACGATTCGAAAAAAAGTATGAAAAGCTATAGTCTAGCCAAGCAAAGAAGAGCCTCTGGCAAGATGGGAAAATGACTCCAGCTCGGTCAATATTGGTTCAAAAATTATTGATTTGGTCTCAAATTGTAGATCAGAATGTTTCCTGCAATTGAGACCAAATCAATAATTTTTGAACCAATATTGACCGAGCCGGAGTCATTTTCCCATCTTGCCAGATGCTCTTCTTTGCTTGGCAGGACTATACGATCACGTCGTAAACGCTGGTTTTTAACACTGGCGGCTCGTGCCTACGAAACAGGTGAAGTTCTGTACAGTAAAAGATACGGGCACTTCACCTGTTTCGTGGGTGCGAGCCGCCAGTGAGTTTTAATTGCCGATTCGGATAATTGGCAATTCGGTTAATCGGCGTTCTACTGTATTGAATTTTCGATCATATCAACAACAGCTTCTCTTTGTTTATCCGTGAATAAAACAGATAAAAAAAACAAACGAAACAATATCAAAGTACTAACAATTAAAACTAAACACTTCAATGACAAGCACCAGATCATGTGTTTTCAATTTCTTACAATAGTTGAGAACAATTTCAATTCTTACAATAATTGAGAACAAAACAATAACGCACCGATTGCTTTTTTCAATATAAGTCTTTTCTCGTAAAATGTTTACAATGCGAACTTTTCCGATGTCTAGTCACTAATATTATCAGTTTTTAGTTTTGGAGATCATTTTTGTGTATAATATCTATGAGGGAGTAGGGTGGGGGGGTTGAATAAGGGGTGGGGGAAGATCATTCATAGATGCAGAGAAGTAGATTGGTTGATAGATAATAATTGTTATGATACGGCTTATTGAATTTTGAAGTACTCTATATTCTGTCCAAGCAAAGAATATCCTCTGGCATGATGGGAAAATGTCTCCACTTGGTCAATATTGGTTCGAAAATTATCAATTTCATCTCATATTGTAGGAAACAATTTTATCTACTATTAAGACTACATTTATAATTCTTGAACAAATGTTGACCAAGCTGGAGTCATTTCCCATCTTGCCAGAGGGTCTTCTTTGCTTGGAAAAACTATATATTATCATGAAACAAATTACTATTCACCGTTAACGTTAACGCGTCACGTTAACGTTAATGAAACCGTAACTTTAACGTTTCGAAAGACGAGAGAAACAGGTTTCGTAAGAGGCAACAATGTCGGAATCCGGTTTCTCGAAACCAATCTACTTGTCTGAAAAACAGTGAATGAGAGGTACCCTTTGGGTGGGGGAGGGGGTTTGGGTTAGTGTTCAAACCAACGTGAGTAGCATTCGTGGTTTCGTTGGACCTTTTGAGGGGGGGGGGGGTAAGACCGGACCACCCCTTCTCGGGATCCGATCTTTCGAGAAGTTTTATAGATCTTTCTCAACCAATGAGAAGGAATGCAGAGTTTGTTATGATAAGATTTTTGTAGGATCATATGAGGGGGTACTACGGACCACCCTTCCACGAAGGTTCCACTTTTTCGATGAATTTACATTGAACAATATTTCTAAAACGTAATTGTGAGGACCATTTATGAGGGGGTACTACCGGACCACCCCTTCACGAAATAAAGTCCCCCGGAGTGGGGGGACTGCCTTCACGAAAATTTAAAAAATTTTACACGAATCAATATTTCTAAATCGTAATAAGGGTACTTTTGAGCTGGGACCATGAGGGGGGAGGTTCTGCCGGACCTTCCACCCCTTCACTAAGGGTCCAATCTCTAGGGATGTCACCTGACGTGCCATAGACCCAAGTTGAGAGTGGCTAGTTTGGGTAGTTTCATGATTTTCTCAAGGCCGGCCGTCGTGATTCGCACACAGCCGTAGAGATCGATGGAGCGCAGATTGCGGAGAGACTCCGACACCGTCTGCCAAAGAAAACCACAACAAATTAATAAAGAGGTGGACACATAACATGATAAATGGGATACATAATATTATACAGGGTGTTTCAGGAGGAATGTGCAATACTTCTCAGGCTGATTCCTTACACCAAGTAGACAAAAAAGTTCCATTGGACCAACCCCCAAAAACGCTTTGTTACCGAGATAACAATGGCGGAAAATTGAGATTTTCCAAAACATAATAATTTCTCTAATTTTTTAGAGGCTTCACGCAGGTTCTAAAATAATCAATTCCTACGAACAACTAGCTGAGGAATTCAATGGAACCAGTTTCAAGCAGTACAGCTGAAGATGCATTTGTAAAATGTGAAACCTGGTACTGTATGCTTTCATAATAAAAATTTTTTGTGAAATTTGACAACATTTTAGTTTTCTTATTATGGAGAGATTTCACATCACCATCAGATAACCCTTATTGTTGAAGAATTTCGTTTTTAGCATATTTTTCCAATTATCAAAATAACCGTTAAAGTTACACACTCAAAACTGGTTCCATTAAATTCCTCAGCTAATTTTGCATAGGAATTGATTATTTTAGAACCTGCATGAAGCCTTTAAAAAATTAGAGAAATTGATATGTTTTGGAAAATTTCAATTTTCCACCATTGTTATCTCGGTAACAAAGCGTTTTTGGGGGATGGTCCCTCAGATTTTTTTCGTCTACTTGGTGTGAGGAATCAGCCTGAGAAGCATTGCACATTCCTCCTGAAACACCCTGTATTATGACGCTAAAAAGCCATTTAATTGTACCACTATTGAGACTTGGAAGCTTGTTGTAACAAAGTGGATCGTATTTATCATATCATGTATAAAATTTGATAGAATCTTGTATCTAGGTATAGCATTACAAACGGTACTTGAGTTTTCTATAGGTTTCTTCTATTTCTATTATTTTCTTAGAAGTAAGAATTTAATATTAAGTAAGAATTCTATTATATTCATTTTTATTTCTGTTATTCTCAATATTATCATTTTCATTTAAAATAGATGAAATAACTCAGATTTTCGCTCACCTGCAAGCCCTGGTCGGTGATCCTTGTGCACTGTCCGATGTCCAGGGTTTCCAAATCGTGCAGCGACTGCGCCAGGCGACACAGTCCGCTGTCGCTGATGTCGCAGGCGGACAGCGACAGAGCGCGCAACTGGAACAGCGACTGTGACACGTGACCCAGGCCTGTGTCGCTGATTTTGTCGCAAAACGAGACATCCAGCGCTGTGATGAGGGAACCGCCCTCGGCCAGGTAGGCCATGCCGGTGTCCGAGATGTTGTCGCACGACCTGCAACACAGACGACAATTTTATGAAACTTGCTGTCGTTTAAAATAAGGGGCTATTCAAAATTCAAGGGAGTTGAACATTTTTGAAATAATCATAAAATCTCTTTCCATGCCTGTGTCGGAGATGTTGGTATTTATAATGTGGGAATTTAAAAAATTTCAATCCGGCTTCAACTATTGATAAAAACTCATCTGAAACACTTACGGTACCCTAAACTTAGAAATTTGCTATGGTTTGAAATAAGGGATTATTCAAGGGTCAGTCGGATGTTTTTGAAATGATCATAAATAATTAATAATCAACTTACAAATTAGTAAATACGTTAATAGCTCTCACATTAACAACAGTACGCATGATTTTGTTGCTGGTCGAACGCGTTTCGTGGCACTGAGCCACATCTTCAGCATACAAGGATCATGGAGTAACTATAGTGACGCAACATAATTGACGAATTTACTTTCCACCGGCTGCGTTGTCAGATTGTGTGAAATTGGAACTTCTTCAAATTCCTGATTAAACCCAATACCTGTATGCAGAATTTCATCCTCGATATGGTAGTAGTATTAAAAATGTTCCTGGATAGAATGATTCAAAAGAAATTAGATTTTTTAAAAAATTTTAAAATCGCGAAACTACTGTTTTCTTTTGAATATCACTTCTCTCACAACTATGGATGTTAGTGGAGAGTAAGTTTTTTATATCAGAATGACAAGGAGAATTCGTGCTTTCTATTGGTTTTTGAATTTCCTATATCCGACCAACGATTCTTTTTCAATTCATGAATGTGTTTGTCAATGACGAGTCAACTCGAACAGAAAACATGAAATTTTTTGACGATCTGGAAACTTTTTTGTTTGAAGTGATAAATGAAAAGACTAGATGTCTTTTTCACAACTAGTCAAGGAGTGAAAAGATAAGTGGGTGGTGAAAGCGAGAAAGTTGTTCAAAAACAATTGAAATTATTTTTCCAAAAGTCAAAAATAGTTGGAAGATCGTAATTTGGCATCTCAGGAGTTTGAGAGTAAGGACAGCGGTTTATCAATGAATCATTGTATGATTTTAAGATTGTAATAATTTCAAAGTTTTACTATGAGTATGAGACATAAACTTTATTTGAACTTGAATATAAATTGGTTGAGAAGCAATTTTGGGCTTTATGTCTGTTGTACTGTAGTCACCTTTGTATTGTATTTAATTGAAAACTGAACTTTAAAACTTAGGGCTATTTAAAATAATTGAAAATCGAACACTCTTTTAAAAAACTTTAAAATTATTAAAACACAGACACGATTTGGCACATTAGGCCATTATCAATGTGCCGAAACATGTCAGTGTTTTAATAATTTTAAAGTTTTTTAAAAGGGTGTTTGATTTTCATTTATTTCCAATGTATTTAATTGATTGAATAAAGAAATAAAATCGTGCATACTGTTGTTGAAGTGAAAGTTATTAACGTATTTACTAAGTTATAAGTTAATTATCATCAACAGTTCAAGTAGGATAAACACGAAAAATAAAAAAATTAAATTTTAAGAATTTAAAATTCAATACTTGTTGATTAGTCGTGAAGGTGATATTTTGGTAGCATTTATTCATTTATTGACTTTTTAGAAGGCGAAGTTAGGACTCATAGTCATAGGTCCTCTCTTACACTCAACCTTACACTCGGTATTCATATCAGATGAAAGGACAATGTATTGTTGAACCACAGGTTTATTAAAAATCGAGATACCGGTTTCGGTTGCTAAACCATTATCAATCTCTGATTAACTGAAACCCTACGTAAAGATAAGCAGTATCAATACTATAGGTCAAGCACAGCTATTGGTAGTTGCTTGAACCAATCACAGAGAACGTCTTCCATTATTGTATTTGCTGTTTGAATCGCCATTTTGTAACGTTTGTACGGAACGCAAATTGGGGAGGGGCTTGTCTAGGCCAATGGTAGACGTTCACTGTGATTGGTTCAAGCAACTTTACCAATAGCGATGCTTGAACGTTTGTGTAAAAACTGCAGCTCTATTTAAAACTGTATTTTATTTTATCAAGAAGTTCCACATCTCCTAAATTCTACAAAAAACTGTTCTTAAATTTTAGTTTCAGTTTACCAGATATTGATAAAGTTGTAACAACCGAAACTGGTGAATTGATAGATTTCTAATAAATATGTGTTTCAACAATATCTTCTTTCATAGTCTTTCTATTCATTTGATCATTTATTTATTTATTTATTCATTAACAGAAAATAATAAACTTATTGGCTAAAAACACAGACTAACGTCCAAAACGTCTTCTTAACAAATTTTGATAAATAATAAGTTCGAAACTAGGTTATGTTTTTTCCTGCACTTTCACAAGAATTTATAGTCAAGGAGAAATACCGTATTATGCAAATTTTGAATTCAGAGCAATAGGGTGCACTAAATTAATTTATTCACCAAATTTTTCACATTATTCCTTAGAAAATATTAAATAAACTTGAAATAAACTTCTAGCCTGGTATTATACGGTATATTACTTAGTAATATTTTAATTATCATATGAAAAGAGATGAAAATATGATTTCGTACTTTTTTATAAGATAATAGAAATGTATGTCTGGCTCAACAGCCCATGAAGGGCCTAGGTCTACCAGCTGGTTGCCAGTTTCAAATTCACTCTACTATACAGCCCGTCCAAGCCAAGAATGATAATACAAATATTACTGTCTAATACCGGCCAATCTGTAATATAATTTAAATTAGGATAACTGCCACAATTATCACCTTCACAAATTTAGTTTGTCAAAGCATAGAAGGCATCCTAGTAAGATGGGGAAATGATGGTCAATATTGGTTCAGTAATTATAAATTTGATCTCACTCTGCTTTACAATTTGAAACTATATTTATAATTTTTGAACCAATATTGACCGAGCTGGAGTCATTCTCCCATCTTGCGAGAATGTCTTCTTTGCTTGGACAGACTACGGAACATACAGATAAATAATAATCAAAACTTTAAAATAATTTAAATAAAAGTACCCATTTTAACCTTACTTTTTAAAAATGGTACTTTGATTTGAATTATTTTTAAGTTATTTTAATAAATACAGAAGCCCTAAGAGAAAATAAGTATTGTATAATAATCAATAAACGCATGCGACTTCTAAGTAATAAATTTGAAAAGGATTTTCATGGTACCTGAGGTTGAGCTCCTTGAGTGACGTCATCTTGGCGAGATGCTTGAGACAGTTGTCGGTGATGTTGATGCAGAAGCTGAGGTTGATGCTTTTCAGTGACGTCAGACCGGCTGCCACATGCCTCAGCGCTTCGTCACTCAGCCTCTGACAGTCCTGAACAAACACATACAAATTTCTGATTAATACACTGAATTTACTATGGAAATAAGAATGCAGATTTCCATTCTATTAGGAAATGAATGAGAAAAGAAATTATTGGCTACGCAACAAGTAGATGAAGAAATAAAGACGAAAAAATAAAAGATGATAATGAGAATAATGGAAAAGAAAAAGAAGAAGAGAAAGCAGCTGAAAAAATGAAGGAAGATGAAGTAATGTAGATTTTTGAAAGAAGAAGCAGAAAAAATAAGTAAGTGACGATGTCGGAAGAAACAAAATAGAAACAGGGTCAAAATAGAAACAGGGAGTACGAAGGTGATGAGGAACAAGACTTTTAAGACATCTAAGATTTGTCTGAAAATGAATGAAGTTAGGAGAGAGATATGAGGAATATGAGAGGATGAGGAGAAGAACAGGAAGGAGAAGAAGAAGAAGAAGAAGGAGGAGAAGAAGAAGAAGAAGAAGAAGAAGAAGAAGAAGAAGAAGAAGAAGAAGAAGAAGAAGGAGAAGAAGAAGAAGAAGAAGAAGAAGAAGAAGAGAAGAAGAAGAAGAAGAAGAAGAAGAAGAAGAAGAAGAAGAAGAAGAAGAAGAAGAAGAAGAACAAGAAGATGGAAGAAGAAGAACAAGAAGAAGAAGACAGGAGAAGAAAAAAAAGAAGATGGAGGAGAAAAGAAGTAGAAGTAGAAGAAGAATATCTCTGATTAACTATTGAAATAACTCTAAAACAGGTTGAAATGATAGAATGATAATTTTAAAAAAGAAGACCCTCTGACAAGATGAGAAAATGACTCCAGCTCGGTCAATATTGATTCAAAAATTATTGATCTGGTCTCAATTGTAGGAAACATTCTGATCTACAATTTGAGACCAAATCAATAATTTTTGAACCAATATTGATCGAGCTGGAATCATTTTCTCATCTTGCCAGAGGGTCTTCTTTGCTTGGGCAGACTATATACCATCCCTAATATCAATGACCGTCGAATGACCTTCCTTCAATAAATATTGAGCCGTTTTCAAACATTTTACTCACCTTGTGTATTTAAAAAAAAATGTTTTTTTCATTCTAATGGTAGGCTACTACTGGCTCCATTATAGATATTTGTATGAAATGAAAGAGGAGCAGCTGTTAGGCTGAGGCCGCACTGCCGGTGGGTAGAGCCTGGAGGGTGGAGGGTAGATGGTAAATCTATAGAACATACACACCATCCACAGTAATACATCGTATGAATGGTATGACGTCATACTGTTTTTTGAGGTTATGTTGTCCATATTTAAGAATTTCAAGATGGCGGCTGAACACATACCATTCATACGATGTATTACTGTGGATGGTGTGTATGTTCTATAGATTTACCAACTACCCTCCACCCTCCACGCTCTACCTACCGGCAGTGCGGCCTCAGCCTTAGTGAAATCCTTTTGTACTCCCCAATGTAAACTTCAATTTAAATTTATTCAAATTTCTGTTCTTTCCATCACTATGTATGTTTGATATTTGATAAATAAATAAACGATTTTGATCCAAAAGAGTGTCTGCCAGCTCACCTGTAGACCGAGGTACTCGAGTTGCAGGTTGCCGACGGCCGACTCCCTGTTGAGTCCGGCCACGTGGTAGATGCCCTGATCGGAGATGTGCCAACAGCTGCGCAGATCCAGCCGTCGCAGCCGCTTCAGGCCCCACGCGATCAGCAGTAGGCCAGTGTTGGTGATTTGGGCACAGCCGCCTAGCTCCAGCACCTGCACACATGGAACAGACAAGTAACGTATGAGTAACGTACAGGTAACGTAACGTATGAGCAAAGTGTAAGTGAGGTATAGGTAACGTAGAATAAAGTAAAATAAATTCGAGAAAGATAAATCTAGAATGAAATACAGTATTAGCCAAAAGTACTGAAATATTACTGTATATATAGTTGAATGATTGTCCAGTTTGTATCCTGAAGGAAAAACCTCCAATATTTTTCAACATTTTTCTCATTGACGTATTGCTAATATCCAGTTGAAGAGAAGCTCGTATTAGGCTTCTAAAGGAGGCTTCGAATCGATTCAATTTTAAGCTAGGCTTCAAATTTATCAATTTAGAATTTTATTCTATAACGCTACTAGTTTGAAAAATGGCGTTAGCGACTTCAATAATACGGAGCTTTGCAACCGAAGTGTCAGCTGAGCCTTGGATAGTTGAGTATAGTCTGTGCAAGCAAAGAAGACGCTCTCTGGCAAGGTGGGAGAATGACTCAAGCTCGGTCAAGATTGGTTCAAAAATTATGAATTTGATCTACGCCTACTATTAAGACCACATTTATAAGTTTTGAATCAATATTGAACGTGCTGGAGTCATTTTCCCATCTTGCCAGAGGGTCTTCTTTCCTTGGACAGACTATATTCGTGACGTCACGGAGGTTTTCAGCCCGTGTTGTGTAATGGTATTTCGACAAAATGGAGTCTTCAGAGTGACGTGATGGCATCAGCCAATGGGAGCGCTTTGTGGGCGTGGACTTGTACTCGCACATGATTGGTCAACAGTGTAACTAACCTTAACAGGAAATGGCCATCCACCAATAGAATTTAAGATGGGCGTTTTGTAAGCTTGCTTCTCATTGTAACTTATGGGTTCTATTGAGTTACTATTGAATCTACATGGTTTCGAGAGGAAGTTAAAATTGTATTATATTATTTATTGTATTATATTATATTGTATTTTAAATTATATTAAAATTGTATTGAATGAGTTGTTGACTGGAATGAATACATTTTGTTGAATGATGTGGAATGTATGAGAGCCTAACATAAAACACTCAAAACAATTTGGTCGGATTATTTAGCTAGTTTACTTTTGTATGAAATCTTGATCGGAATTTTTACAACAAATTTATCATCTCTATTGTTATTCAACCACGAAATAATTATAAATGTAATAATAATTAAAAAAATAAGAAATGTACTCTTACAATATCGCTGTGATCACCTCTCAGTTCTATAAATTACCTTCTTTTAACTTATCAGAGAACAATGTAATAATCGTATGTAGGTTTTAAAAGCTATAGTTATAAACTAAACTAAACTATAGCTGAAGCCAAAAAGTTAGGCGGTTTCGTCTGCTCCTTGTGATTAGCTCCAACAGCTGATGTTGTCGATTACAGTTTTCTTCAAGCTAGGCCTGGATTATATTTTCAGGAAATCAATTGAGACAGTACGTTATATCAGCGATTAGTATAGGTTACATCACTTGCAGGAGACAGACGAAACTGCCTTTTCTTTTGGCGTCAGCTATTGGCTGTTGCTTAGCAGAGAAAAACTACCTACGATTATAACCTTGTTATAAAAAATTATCAATCTAGTCTTGATTGTAGGAAACATTCTGATCTACAATTTGTTATAGTTCTCTGAATCGTCACTTCTTTCAGACAGCTTTCAGATTGTACTGACAGAGCTTTGAGGATTAATAAAAGAAATTAGCTAACCGCTAGTTTCGTTAGTGCCTACTACAAAAGATACAAAGTTTACTGATAGTGATATATTCTGTCCAAGCAAAGAAGACCCTCTGGCAAGATGAGAGAATGACTCCAGCTCGGTCAATATTGGTTCAAAAATTATCAATCTAGTCTTGATTGTAGGAAACATTCTGATCTACAATTTGAGAACAAATCAATAGTTTTCGAACCAATATTGACCGAGCTGGAGTCATTTTCTCATCTAGCCAGAGGGTCTCCTTTGCTTGGACAGACTATAGCAAATTGTAGTCTGTCCAAGTAAAGAAGATCCTCTGGCGAGATGGGAAAATGACTCCAGCTTGGTCAATATTTGTTTAAGAATTATAAATGTGGTCTAAATAGTAGATCAAATTGTTTTATACAATTTGAGATCAAATTGATAATTTTTGAACGTATATTGACAGAGTTTGAGTCATTTTCCCATCTTGCCAGAGGGTCTTTTTGAACAGACTGAACAATTTTAGTCATTATTTGACAGAAACTAATAGGCCTACACTCATTTGTTAAAAACGATGTCCAAAATCTCCAATGTCCAATTTTACCAAATTATTAACATATCTTTTACAATATTATGCTTGTGTAGCAGCATATTATTCTAACTTGCATGTTTATTTTTTCAACGGGGAGAACGCTTCACGTGTATAGTCTGTCCAAGCAAAGAAAACCCTCTGGCCAGATGAGAAAATGACTCCAGCTCGGCCAATATTGGTTCAAAAATTATTGATTTGGTCTCAAATTGTAGATCAGAATGTTTCCTGCAATTGAGACCAAATCAGTAATTTTTGAACCAATATTGACCGAGCTGGAGTCACTTTCTCATCTGGCCAGAGGGTCTTCTTTGCTTGGCCGGACAATACGATGTACGGCAGGCCTACCGTGTATTATAATATTCAGTTACTGCCAATAGGGAGAATATGCCTACACACAGCAATATGTAGTTATTGCCTATGGGGAATTATACCAGCTAACAAGTATATCTATACGATTTATCAACTATAGGTATACTCCAGGCTAGCCAGCTTATCAAGCCTGTCACGAATATCAGTACTACAGGATGCTATATGCAGTACAGAATGAGTATACATATATATTTGAGTTGTTATATAGATGCTAAATTCAGTGAAGTATACTTATATATTGGTGTTATTATATAGATGCTAAATTCAGTGAAGTATACTTATATATTGGAGCTGTTATATAGATGCTAAATTCAGTGAAGTATACTTATATATTGGAGTTGTTATATAGATGCTAAATTCAGTGAAGTATACTTATATATTGGTGCTGTTATATAGATGCTAAATTCAGTGAAGTATACTTATATATTGGTGCTGTTATATAGATGCTAAATTCAGTGAAGTATACTTATATATTGGAGCTGTTATATAGATGCTAAATTCAGTGAAGTATACTTATATATTGGTGCTGTTATATAGATGCTAAATTCAGTGAAGTATACTTATATATTGGTGTTATTATATAGATGCTAAATTCAGTGAAGTATACTTATATATTGGAGCTGCTATATAGATGCTAAATTCGGAACAATATACTTATATATTGGTGTAGTTATATAAATCCTGAATACAGTACAGTATAGATGTATTGTTACTTTACTATATAGATGCCAGATGCAGTACCATATACATATTATAATATAGTAATAGTTCTGCATATAACAACAGCCCAATGATAAAGTGTGGAGGAACAGGTGTGCCACACGCACAGAGCGAATAGGAAACTATTGTCACGCACAGTTGGCGGCAGTGCACGCGACAAGGATGGAGATAGCGCGCAAGAAGGACAGACGACATGCACCGACAGACAAGCAAGCACCAACCGTCACTGAAACTGCCTGGCGTGTTTCACAATCGAAATTTTGAAGGCTAAGTTCAGAATTCGGAACGAACAGAGGGGAGACCGGAGAATAGTATTAAATTCTACTGAATTTTTGTCTAAATTCACTGTTTTTGAAGATATGAGCAGCTCCAAATATAAGCCAAAAATTTGTCGGAGTCCACTGTTTCCAAGCGAAATTTCCAAGAGCAACACCATATCTTCTGGAGAAGTATAATCAATGTGTTTCGCTAACCAAACAAAATATCTAAGCTAAAAATATCCGAAACATAAAAAGGGGGTAACTCAATTGTATTGTGTTGTACTGAACATTTCTATCCAATTTCAGAGTTTTCAAGTATTGTCGATTTATTCAATATGGATTGAATATTATATCATATACAAGTAACATATGATAATATGATACACAATATCATATTTACAATTACAACTACTCAATACTCGAAACTGTATTGTTCAGCTAGCGTGTTTCAAAACAAAATTTGAAGGATTAGTTATCTTAATTCAAGGAAGAAAAAGTAGAAGAAAAGAAAAAGAAGAAGAAGAAGAAGAAAGAAGAAGAAGACGAAGAAGAAGAAGATGAAGAAGTAGTAAGGAAGAAGAAGAAGAGGAGAAAAGGAGAAGAAGAAGAAAAAGAAGAAGTAGTAGCAGTAGTAGAAGAAAAAGAAGGAGAAGAAGAAGAAAAAGAAGTAGAAGAAAAAGGAGAAGAAGAAGAAGAAGGCGAAGAAGAAGATAAAGAAGTAGTAGAAGAAGAAGAGAAAAGGAGGAGAAGAAGAAAAAGAGAAAGGAGAAGTAGTAGTAGTAGTAGAGAAGAAGAAGAAGAAGAAAAAGAAGAAGAAGAAAAGAAGAGAGAAGAAAAAGAAGAAGAAGAAAAAGAAGAAGAAGAAAAAGAAAAGAAGAAGAAAGAAAAAGAAAAAGGAAGAAGAAGAAGAAGAAGAAAAAGAAAAGAAGAAGAAGAAGAAGAAGAAGAAGAAGAAGAAGAAGAAGACTTCAAGGGAAATTTTGAAGAGCAACTCCATATTATCTTAGTAATATGGAGAAGTTAAATCAATGTGTTTTACAAAAAAAATTTGAGTTCATGATATTCGCAACGAAAAGACGGGAAAATAGTATTGTGTTCTAGCCTACTGAAAATTTTGTCTGAGTTCTCTGTTTTATTAGGGGGAAATTCCTGAAAACCCGTCAATGTTTCTCATGAACAAAATTTTTGAATGAATCCTCTTTTGCAATTGCAACTCTAATTGAGCAAAGGTTTTGACCACTAGTTTGGTAAAGTCTGTCCAAGCAAAGAAGACATCCTGGCAAGACGAGAAAATGACTCCAGCTAGGTAAATATTGGTTCAAAAATAACAAATTTGATCTCAAATTGTAGATCAAAATATTTCCTACAATTTTGAAACCATATTCATAATTTTTGAACTAATATTGACCGAGCTGGAGTCATTTCCCCATCTTGCCAGAATGTCTTCTTTGCTTGGCCAGACTATTGTTATTCACAAATCCACATTAAATGAAAAGACAAAATATTGTCAAACCAAAAATTTCACGAGTTTTGGACACTATTATTGACACGCTTAAACATTCTAAGTTTAAATCTCCTATCACAATATTCATGTCACACAAGATCTATTGAAGGCTTCCTCCTTTTCAGTCTCCTCAATGTTTCTAGAGTTGTCAACAAAGTTTAGAGCTTGGACATTTAGGTGGTTATGTTATGCAGTGCCACTTCAAGATTTCTTAAAGCATTTACAATCATGACGTTTCCAAGTTCCAAATGGAGGTTAAAACAAACTTTTGAAGGCTAAGTTCAGAAGTTGGAAGGGAAAGCTGAGTAGTGAGATAAACTATAGAGTTTTACAGCAAATTTATTTATGGAGAACCATAGTTTTAAAGCAAGTTCACTGTTTCTTCGAGAAAATTTTTCTGAAATAAAACAACCGTCAATGAGTTTCATAAACAAAATTTCGAAGTTGAGGAGTTTGAAGGGAAAGCTAGCTTGAAAAGGAGAAAATTATATTGTGCTCTAACTGAAAATTTGTCTACATTCACTGTTTCTTCTACTAGGAAGAATTCTAGGAAAAGGAAAACGTAAAAGTTTTGAAACAAGACGAAACATAAATTTATTTAAATTTAAAATCGAGATACCGGCCTAGAACCTGAGGAGAATGTTGAGTTTAATAATATTATTTAAAAATGTTATTAACTATTTTAATAACAGAGGTAGACTTCTAGATATTCTTGAAGTTTTAAGTTAATATTTACAGTAAAAATTAAAGATTTAATACAAGATATTAAAGATACAGTTATTCACAGATCAGTTCAAACGATCAGATTTATTTCACCTAGTACAACACCACCAATTTTTATCATATTAAATTTGTTAAACATATTTTGTCACGGTATTATACGTATATTCCATTATTTTCGTAACTTTTTCATTCATTTCTTATGTTATTGTTACTATTTATTAAACATCCAGTAATGTGTTTGATGTTTGAATCGCCATTTTGTATCATTCATATGAACCGCTGATTGGGGAGGAGCTTGTCTAAGCCAATGGCAGACGTTCACTGTGATTGGTTCACGCAACTACCAATGGCTGTGCTTGTCCGCTAGTAGAAAATGATACTGCTGATTTTTACTTCAAGTTTTGGTTTACTAGAGATTAATAATGGCATAACAACCGAAACCGGAATCTCGATCTTTAATAAATCTGTGGTTTGACAATTCTTAATATATCAAATACAGTAAATATCTAGTCGATTTATTCAATTTGGATAATTATCACAATATCATATTTACAATTACAACTACGAAGTAGAAGAAGAAGAAAAAGAAGAAGAAGAAGAAGAAGAAGAAGAAGAAGAAGAAGAAGAAGAAGAAGAAGAAGAAAGAATAAGATCGAAGAAGAAGAAGAGGAGGAGGAGGAAGAAAAAGATAAAGAAGACAAAGAAGTAGAAGAAGAAGAAGATGAAGGATAAATAAGAAAAAGAAGAAGAAAAAGAAGAAGAAGCAGATGTAGATGGAGAAGATGATCAAGAAAATGAACAAGAAATAAAAGAATAGGAAGAGACGAGGTAGGAAGAAGAAGAAGAAGACAAAACAGGAGATGGATAAGGTAAAGAATAAGAAAGAAGAGGTGAGGAAGGAGGAAGAAAAAGGAAAAAAGAGAGTGAGAGGAGAAAAAAGAAGCATCGCTATAATGTAGATGAAAAGAAGGGATGATGGAGGAGGAAGGAGGAAGAAGGTGTGGAGAAAGGAGGAAGAAGATGTGGAGGAAGAAGGAAAGAAAACGAAGAAGAAGAAGAAGATGAAGGAGGAGGAGATGAGAAGAAGCAGAAGAAGAAGACGAAGAAGAAGAAGAAGAAGAAAAAGAAGAAGAAGGAAGAAGAAAAAGAAGAAGAAGAAGAAGAAGAAGAAGAAGAAGAAAAAGAAAAAGAAGAAGAAGAAGAAGAAGAAGAAGAAGAAGAAGAAAAAGAAGATGGAAGAAGAAGAAAAAGAATAAGGAAGCTACAGTATAAAGTTTCATGGTAGAAGAAAAACTAGCTCAAGAGTGGAATCTTCGTTATTAGGTGCACACATGTGTTAATGTTAATTGCTTAACAATAAGTAGTTGATTGCCGTATTTCAATAATAATTATTAATTACTATCAATACTATTAATCAACTATATTATAATGTGTACTGTATTTCGTTTCAGCTATCATACATTCAAAAGTGTTTTATCTAGTGTTTAGTTCGAGATATTGCTGGGAATCTATTTTAAAATTCAAAATTTGTATTTTAGTATAAAAATCAGTGAAAATATGTGTGAAAAATATCATATAACCTATCTTTAATATGTTTTTATAAATTTTAAGAGTAACAGGTTTGGGATTTGCCTGTTGTACTCTTCTATGTATTATTACTCAATAAAGATGATTATGATTATTATGATTAAGATTACTATTACTGTATAATCTTCGGTGAGGAAGAACTTATCACTCTTTACTAATAACTAGAATGTAAGGCATTATTTTTCTTTCTGAACGTAAATTTTAGTAGTTACCAACATTATATGCTTACTTTAGGTTTGATAAGTTGTAGCCTAATTCCAATATTATTAATTTATAGTTTAGTAAGGTGAATCGAATCAACTATACAGGGTGTTTCAGGAGGAATGTGCAATACTTCTCAGGCTGATTCCTTACACCAAGTAGACAAAAACGTTCCATGGGACCAACCCCCAAAAACGCTTTGTTACCGAGATAACAATGGCGGAAAATTGAGATTTTTCAAAATATATTAATTTTTCTAATTTTTTAGAGGCTTTGAATTTTTTTAGAATTTTAAATTTTTTAGAATCGGAATGCTGCTCATTTTGTCTGCTAGGCCATCTTGTGCGCTTCAACAGCTGATGTTCTATCAGGTATATCTCTAAATAATTATTATAGGTTATATCATTAATAAACTATTTATTCATTTATCTCATACAAGAAACAGTCGAAACTGTCTAACCTGTTTGCATCAAATATATCAATAAATTGATGGCCTATTAATTTGATTATTCAACTTAATGAATGCATCATTTGTAAAATGACATGTATCGTTTCTAAAGCAAAAATTGTGTCTTGAAACCCTGATTATGTGAATGAAAATTGAACATTTGGAATATTGTGGATATTTTTGGTCTTGGCAATATATATATATAAATAATAGTCTATTTCGATTAGCAACTGACACGTACATAGATATAGTCTGTCCAAGCAAAGAAGACCCTCTGGCAAGATGGGAAAATTACTCAAGCTCGGTCAATATTTGTTCAAGATCTATAAATGTGGTCTAAATAGTAGATCAAATTGTTTCCTACAATTTGAGATCAAATTGTTGAGTTTTGAACTAATATTGACCGAGCTGGAGTGATTTTCCCATCTTGCCAGAGGCTCTTCTTTGCTTGGACAGACTATACCTGGCAGTGCAGGTGTCGTACGGCAAAGAGAAAGCTGAACGTCGTATTTAGAATACTGTAGGCCTACAAGGTGTGATGACAGTAACTGATATTGCACTTACTTGCTGGTGGTAGAGGTCTAATCTCTATAATTATATAAAAGCGAAATGGCACTGCCTGATTCATTCATTCATTCATTCGTTCATTCATTCATCACGAGAACTAAAAATAGAATGAACTGAATGCGTTCAAATTTGGCAGGCATGTGCAGTTGGACGTTTAGACGCGCGCTAAGAACGGATTTTAAAAACTTTTCAAGGATACGCCAAATATTTGAGTTTTTCTATAGGTTTTCAACGTTTTCTTCATTTTTTCCAAAACCAATCGGTAGAAAATGTTCATATTTGGTGGACAGGTTCAGATAAGGTCTAGAAATGTTGTGTTGAAATATTTTTGAAATCCATTCAAGATTACGCCAGTAATCAGGTTTTCAAAATTGTATATGTATTGCGGGTTGCATATCTTCCGGCTTGATACGACCTATCCTACCTGTGAATTCAATGG
Organism: Sogatella furcifera; assembly: GCA_017141385.1. Taxonomy (NCBI): domain Eukaryota; kingdom Metazoa; phylum Arthropoda; class Insecta; order Hemiptera; family Delphacidae; genus Sogatella; species Sogatella furcifera. Next base: position 58,552,585 of record CM029546.1, on the reverse strand, counting down.
TTCAGCGAGATTATAGATGAACTAATGTGTAAGATATTGAATCAAGTTTTAACCTATGTCCGATACACTTCCCAAGGTTTCGCTCAATATTAGCGTTTTACTATTTTTGGAGTTTTTTTAGATTTTTCGAGAATCAATTGGCTAAAAATGTTGAAATTTGGTAAGCAGGTCCAGATTAGGTCCAGAAATGCTGTGTTCAATAGATTTTCAATACCCTTCCGAGTATATAATATAATATAAATCCACGAGAAGGCACAAAATATTTCGAAACCTCCAGTTGCACTGATATTTTTAGTGTTTTGAGAAACAAATTGAGAGCGTATAGGTTTTATGAGGTTTAACAAGACAAGGCTTAACAATCACATGCACTGATTATTTAGGTGTTTTGAGACTCAAATTTTGAAATAGTTGTTGAAATTTTAATAGCAGTGGTCCTAAAATATCCACGATGTGTTTCTTGAGTTGCACACAACTTTTCAAAAACTCGCTTTCACTGAAGTGTTTGGTATAGTCTGTCCAAGCAAAGAAGAGCCTCTGGCAAGATGAGAAAATGACTCCAGCTCAGTCACTATTGGTTCAGAAATAATTGATTTGGTCTCATATTGTAGATCAGAATTTTTCCCACAGTTGAGACCAAATCAATAATGTTTGAACCAATATTGACCGAGCTGGAGTCATTTTCTCATCTTGCCAGAGGCTCTTCTTTGCTTGGACAGACTATAGTCTGAGACAAAAATTGCAGATCAACACAATTTTTCGAGAAAATTCACACAATAGTATAGTCTGTCCAAGCAAAGAAGACCCTCTGGAAAGATGGGAGAATGACTCAAGCTCGGTCAAAACTGGTTCAAAAATTATCAATTTGATCTCAAATTGTAGGCAACAATTTGATCTACTATTAAGACTACATTTATAGTTCTTGAACAATTATTGACCAAGCTGGAGTCATTTTCCCATCTTTCCAGAGGCTCTTCTTTACTTTGACAGACTACAGATGATGGAGAAAAACAGAGATCTTCCAAGAGTACTCTTCAACACTCTTGAACACGGATAGTTTTGGAAGGTTTACTTGTTCATCACACGCAATTCATTGATAGAAGACAGATGCGAAATAGATACTCTGAAAATTATAGTTTTGTTATTGAGTAGCGAATCTTAAGCACATAAAAATCAAGATTTTTCGAAAAATTCACACAAATATCGTTATAGGAGTGAATTCAAACTCTTACAGAAAAACCCAAGGAGGTTTATGTTATGTAACGTAATGTCCCTGCAATAAACCCTTCATTTATTGGACTTATTCTTGGAGGGGAATGTAGCCTACCTACGTCTATCAAGACAATTGAGAGAATTTGTGAAGAGATAAGACGATACTTTGTGATGAATTGAAAAGATTAAAATGTAAAGATTGAATATACAACCTCTATAGTAGTCTAGGATAAGTCAGAGGCAAAACACAAGTATGGCAATTGACTAATGCCCGGTTTTTCCAAGCACACTTAAAGTTGAGGGACCCTCAAATTTTGATGAACAGCTGACATTTTCTATGATAAGTATAGGAAATGAAGCTGTTCATCAAACTTTGAGGGTCCCTCAACTTTGAGTGTGCTTGGAAAAACCGGGCATAAATGTTTGTTTTCAACATTCAGATCTATCAGGTGATTCACGAGGGTATAAACCAGGTCGAGAGTGACAAAAGATAAACCTTTCCACTCTCACAGACCGCTTCTAGACTGTTCTGACCGAGCTTAGCAATAATAACAGACATTCACTTTTGTTGGATTCTGCTATAATATTATCTTGGGCTCGCATTTATAATTCTATTATTTGATATCAAATGCTTTGATATTGTGGGATGTGATATAGATTCTTATAAGTGTGTATGCAACAGTGCAAGCCCTAAATCTTCAAATTTGATTCATATAGCCTAAATAAGCGCAGTTGACAGTGTTCTCTTGATACCGTTCATGTTCATTTTTGAGGTTGTTACTAAAATGATCTCTAGACTTGTGCTTATCAAAATTGGGCTCAGTCTCTTTCGAAGGATGAGATCTCCAAATTTATACTTGAAATTTATTTTATTTAGCGTATGGCTTTTAATAGTGGGGAGACCCAAGGGTTGTTCCACTTCGCCAGATAACCTCATTTTCCACAAATGGAGACATGAGTTATAGTTCTTTTAAAAAGTTCATTTGAAAACATAATTTTTGATTTCAAATATAGGTGACTATTAAAACTGAAGCACTTTCAAGTGGGCTTTCAAGTAAACAAATTAGAGAACTCCTTTACCTATCCTATGGAGGAGACGATAAGCCGCCCCCTGAAAAAAGTCGTACCTCGTGCACGTACCGTAGCCTAAACCGATTTAGTACTTACATCAACATTTCTATCTTTTCAATTGGGGTTTCACCAACATTTTTCTACAACTTAGAGAACATTTTAACAATATATCTGTTCATTGAATAGGTTTCACAATAGGCCTAGAATTAGGCACTGATTGTAGGGTTTGCCAATAAATTCATTCACCGATTAGGTTTACTAACTTTCCCAGGCACCGATTAGGTTTTACCAACATTTAGGAACCGATAGGTGTGGGGTTTCCCCACAGGGAATTTAAATCTACCACAGTAATTTACCTTCTCTGTGGTTTTACCAACATATCCAGACTCCATGAAGTTAAAATGGTGATTCTCCCAACATCCCTTCCTAATGGTTTTACTGTATTAACAAATTTGGGCACTGATCAAATCAAGTTTTACCAATAACTTATATCTAAGCACTGATCGGGTTTTACCAACTTATTTAGACACTGACAAAGTTTTACCATGAAGTAAAAGATAGTGTTACTTCTACTTTTCTACGTTTTTACGTGTTTTACCGTAACGTTTTTAAGATTCTACGTGTTTTACCAATACATTAAAGCACTGATTACCATCATATCTAGTCATATCATATCTGTTTTACCATCATATCTAGACAATGATAAGGTTTTACCATAGAGGAAGGATACAGGTAAGTATCCCTCACTACCCTCCAACTTAACTATCCTTTTCACTAAAGGATATATCCTTAACTATCCTTTATAAGTATCTTCAAACATCCTTACTCTTTAATTTAACCAACATTTCTAAACACTGAAAGGGTTTTACCATGAAGTAAAGATATCGTAGATACCCTACTTCTATAGTTCTTTCTCAACGGTTTTACCACTACTAATTTAGTCACTCATTAGGTTAGGTTAGGTTAGGTTATGTACCTGCAGGTTCTTGAGATGCTGAGCGAGCCGTCCCAGACTAGTATCCGTGATCTGTTTGCACAGCGAGAGATCCAAATGCGTCAGCGACGGAGCGTCGTCGCCGAAGGCGTGCGACAAGGCGACGTCGGTCAGGTTGTAGCATCCGCTCAGGTTCAACGATTCCAGTTCGGGCATTCCGTTCACAACGTCGCGCAGACTGCGACGCAGCGACAACACTTGTACTCGTCGGATGCCCCGTCGCACCAAACTGCTGAACAGGGAAGGATTGGATCGACGTAAATGTAACTTGGACACAACTCCTCGCCAAACAGATTTGTGGTAGCTGGCATCACGCCACGCGGTACACACCTGGGCGGCACGGCCCTTATCGCGCACATCCAACATGCCAAAAATCAACGCCAAAATCTCCGGATACAAACAGGACACATGCGTTTGTGAGGTTAGGTCCAGCTGCGGCCGATGCAGCTGGTGTAACGTCTGCGGACGGTGGAGACGCGGCGGCGGCAGTTCGGTGAACATGAGACGCGTGTCGTCCATGATTTAGATGGACTGTGAACGAGTGCGGTAGGCTACACATGTAAGGAGTCGTGTGACATGTGAGATCGGGTGGGAGCACGCACACACACGTAAAACCGGTCGCAACGGAGTTGGGACGCCGACTGAGGACTGAACTGACTGGCTGGTTGAACTGAAGAACGGTTGCAGGTGAGTGGGATGGGTGGGGATGGAACCGTTCTCCGAATAAGGAACGGGTCGGTGGGGTGAACTGTTTCTAGTTCCCCGAACGAGATGTGTTGTAGCACAGAGAAGAAAACAGAGGACACTTTCCTGTTTCTGAGGTTCAGAGGCATCTGAGTTTCTCCTCTGTGTTGTAGCACAGAGAAAAAAAAGAAATTCCTTCTCTGTGGTTGTAATTATGGATGTAGGTATTAAAAGTCTGTCCAAGCAAACAAGACCCTCTGGCAAGATTGGGAAATGACTCCAGCTCGATCAATATTGGTTCAAAAAATATTGATTTGGTCTCAAATTGTAGATCAGAATGTTCCCTACGATTGAGAACAAATCAAAAAATTTTTTGAACCAATATTGACCGAGCTAGAGTCATTTTCTCATCTTGCCAGAGGGTCTTCTTTGATTGGACAGACTATACCTCTCTTCCTAGTTTCATGGTTTTTATACACAAATATGATAAAAATTTTGTTTCTTTTTACTCTGGAATCTATCTTCTAGTGTATTCCTTCTGGGTGTTAATTCATATAGTAATTATTTGTATACTGAGATGTAAAGGTGCATTCATATTGGATGGGATAGTAGGCTACAAAATAAAACTTATAAAATCGGGTAAGAGTAGAGGCTGAAATCAAGTAGTATTATAGAAAACCAACATAGAAACCAAAATAGAAACCAACATAGTATTGTACTCGTAGTAAATATAAATCTATTATTCTATACTGGAGCGTTGGAAATGGTGAAACAAATATTACAACATACTTGAGTCCCACTTTGAGTTAGATAGAATACGTTATCCTTAGAATTAGATGTGTACCTTTTGGTTTACACTATATTTATTTATTTATTTATTTATTTATTTATTTATTTATTTATTTATTTATTTATTTATTTATTTATTTATTTATTTATTTATTTATTTATTTATTTATTTATTTATTTATTTATTTATTTATTTATTTATTTATTTATTTATTTATTTATTTATTTATTTATTTACTTATTTACTTATTTACTTATTTACTTATTTACTTATTTACTTATTTACTTATTTACTTATTTACTTATTTACTTATTTACTTATTTACTTATTTACTTATTTACTTATTTACTTATTTTTATTTTATTCATTTACTCATTTACTTATTTATTATTTATTTACTTATTTACTTATTTACTTATTTATTTTTTCATTTATTTATTTATTTCATCAAATTGATACAGTGAAAGGAGAGAAAAAACAGGCGTTAGCCCAAAACGTCTTCTACACCAATTTTGATTAAAATGTCCAAATTCAGGTTATGTTTCATTCCACACACTTTCCACTTCACACAATTAAATCCCATAATAAACAGCATAGCAGTAGTCCTTCTTGACTTTAATAAAATAATAATTATTATAAAATCACGCTATTGTATAGTTTTTAAAGTAGTAGTTTTCTTCAAGAACTAGCATCTCTCTCAGTAAGCATCGGCATAATAACAATAATTACGTCTTGATGGTTTAATTGGAATCATTTTGATCATTACGTGATTGAAGTTACAATTTTCCACTCATTCATTAGTATAATTTCTTCTGATATCGATTACAATATGTAATATGTGATGTAATATTTCAAATAAATAGAGTTGCCACAACTTGAAACAGATGAAACAATCTCCCACAATTCATGCTTTAATAATAATTACCTATGTGAATGATAATGCATTTATGTATGAATTTATCAGTCCATAACTAAGTATATATGTATATGTATATACTAAGTATATAATATGATGTATATGGTATTTTGGTGTCTTCTGTAGTATACGACAGAATGTGTGTTTTGCTCTGATTCTATTATGATATGAATATTATTGGTCGAGTTCACGAAACTGGTGGGTGGTGGTTGATGAATGTATGTAATAATTAATTCTCAGCTCTGTAAGGACAGCCTGAAAGCGGGTTCATGTGAACAAAACGATGTACTGAAGTCGCTATCACCGACCAATCGCCGACTGTCCAAACAGAGCTGAGCATTAATAACTATCATACGCCAAATCGCCCGTTTGGTTGACACTAGCAAAGACCAATTATACATGACTAATAATATAATTATATGATTTATGATTATTATTATTTAGCGTATGGCTTTTAATAGTGGGGAGACCCAAGGATTGTTCCACTTCGCCAGGTAACCTCATTTTCCACAAACGGAGATATGAGTTATAGTTATTTTAAAAAGTTCATTTAAAAACAAAAATTTTGATTTCAAAACACTGTTGACTGCTAAAACTGAAGCACTTTACGAAATCTTACACCATAGCCGGAAATTATTATTATTATTAGCGTATGGCTTTATTTGGTGGGGAGACCAAAAGGTAATTCCAGCCAACATAACCATGTTTCGCCAATAGGAAACATGGTAAAAGTATTGATTATTTCCACTGTAATTTAGATTCCGAGAAGTCTTTCACAATTTAGCAAGTCCGAGAGCACTCAAACACAGGTCAAAACACTAATCCAAGACTGGAAAATTTGGAATTTAAGAAAAATTTAGAGCTCAAAATTCTAACGTGTTATAATAATTTTGCCATGACAAGCCGAAAATATTAATAATTGATATTAATATTAATTTAAATATTTTTAAATATATTTGAAATTTAATTAATTTTTTAAATATTAATATTAAATTAATGAAATAATAATCATAAATATGATTTATGATAAAGCTATGATACTCACTCTAAGGGTACTTTCATTATGGGATGAAAAATCTAATCCATCTAGTGAGTTAAAATATGAAGATCAAGATTATGATGAAAAAAATGAAGATGTCACTAAAGTTGATATTCATGAATTAGCTGTAGTTATCAAACACAATAAAATAAATGGAAGTGAGCATACATAATTTAATGATCGTCATTTTCATCTTCATCTTTAAATCCACTTATAATAGCACTCAACTACCGTACTAACAGTAGTGGTACAGTATCTACAGTATAGTATACAGTATATTCTCAGTTCATGAATGAACCAACTCTAAAGAACTGGTACTCCTTCGAAAGACTCATTTCACCCGAAAAGATCCAGTTCAGTAGGAGACGAACTGCAGAACCGTTCACCAAGATTGCCGGCCTGTGATTGGCTGGTGGCGTTGAGAGTGCACGACCACGTGACCCGCGTATCGATTCGAGCGCGCAAGTCGAAGGCGGCATTTTTAAAAATATTTTTCTGCCGCTCAACTCACCCCTAAACGCCCCACCCCTCACCGCTCAAAACCCCACCCCAAACTCACATCAACCCCTAAGCATGTTTCCGAAATTCTCCAATTCGCTCTCTACTCTCTCTCTCGAATAACATCACTCTTTCTCTCTCCAACACTCTCTATTTCTCTGTGGAGTCTTTTCTGGAATTCGTTACCTCTCTTCTAAATTCTCTCATTTCTTATACGATTATAACATTACCTTATACGTTATATGATCTACATTTTAACACGTTATACAATTATTAGTCGATTATTACAGTCTAAAAGCAGTCTGCAGATTATAAAGTAATAAACATTACACCACTGGTGGCTCGTGCCCACGAAACAGGTGAAGTGCTGTTCATTAAAAGATACGAGCACTTCACCTGCTTTGTGGGCACGAACCGCCAGTGCATAACACTATTATATGGGAAGTGGAATGAATATGAAAAAAGTATTCTTGTGTTGAAAATTGAAAGAATGCTGGTTCCAAAGCTTTTGCACCCATTGAAAATCTGATTGACGTTCACGTGGATTACGTTTAATCATTTTCGACGTTATTTATTTATTTATTCATTCTACAGAAACAAGTAAACTTATTGTTTAAAAACACAGACTATTGTCCCAAATGTCTTTATACCAAATTTTTATTAATAAGTTCAAAACTAGGTTATATTTTTTTACTGCACTTCAATCAAGAATTTATAGTCCAGGAGAAATACCGTATTATTATGATCGGAACCTCATTTATTAAACTTCAGTATTATAAAATAAATCATAAAACCTGTATTGTATCATATTATCCATGTAATAATAAATGTTGTAATCTTTTATTAGACAGATAGTTTGAAGATTTCATGTAAAGGAAAATGAGACATGTAAGTTTACATAATAGGGTTTAATATAATAATAAAACACAAGTTTTAATATATAATAAGACATAATAAGTTTTTGGCCGAAGTCCGACTGGGTATTAAAAAACTTGGTAGGCCTAAAGTAAATTCCTTTAAAAAAAGGTAAATAAGCAGCTGGCGAATGACTGTTATAATGCTCAGCTCTGTCGGGACAATCTGAAAGCGGTCGGCGATAGCGAAACTATATAGCCAATAGCCAGGGCAATTCTTGATTCGATATGCTCTTGCAGACCGCTTGCCGACTGCCCTGACAGATCTAAGCAAAGATACCGATGCCTTTCAAATGATTCTAGTTTGATTTTCGATATATCCATCCCCACATTGGTATTCCAATCGGATTATATTGAATATTCTATTCTAATAACTAAAAAGAAATAATATAAATATTTTATTACAAATATACGAGCACGTAGCTTACGGTCTTACTCATGTATAGTCTGTCCAAGCAAAGAAGAGCCTCTGGCAAGATGGGAAATGACTCCAGCTCGGTCAATATTTGTTCAAGAATTATAAATGTGGTCTCAATAGTAGATCAAATTGTTTCCTACAATTTGAGACCAAATTGATAATTTTTGACCGAGCTTGAGTCATTCTCCCATCTTGCCAGAGGGTCTTCTATGCTTGGACAGACTATATAAATGTAATTTTTTATAGCATACGCTATATATTAAAAGCGTTCGCAACTTGCTTCTTACTGGGTACTGTATTATTTGTGAAAAGTAACTGCACTGTATACAGTAGAACGCCGATTATCCGAATTGCCAATCATACGAATCGGTGTTAAGCGTAGTAATAGATTAAAAACCAGCGTTTTCGAAGTAATCGTAGCTCGTACCGCGGCGAGGCGATGTATTGTACTTATTGAATTATACTTACTGCACTCTAGTTTAGTACAGTATTTGTTTTGCTTTCCATATTAATTCAACATCACTACACAGTACTTTTCAAATGTGATACAGTTTATTACATGTTCAACACATTGTTTTTATTTAATAAAATTCCATGTCCAGATATCAGAATTTTTGCTTATCCGAATTCACCCCGGTCCCAATTAGTACAGTACGGATAATCGGTGTTCTACTGTACTTACTATTAGTATCTACTGTACTTACTAAAGTATTTAATATTTGATTATGTGAAACTTTTTCACTGATGACGATTTTAAAATGCATTTCTTGTGATATCCAAGCAAAAATTTTGATAAGCATGATAGAATACAGCAGCCTTATAGTCATTTATTTATCTTCTTCTATTTGAATTCTGTATTTACCATTACCTATAATTATTGTACCATTGTTTGTCTCTTTTTCAGTCCATCCTTTTCTTCTCTGCAGTGGGTTTCTCTCTCTTCTCTCCGACACATTCTCACTCTCTCTCACACACAGATCGATGGCAGACGCACGCACTATCGCTCACAAACAAATAATGCATTCAAATGCAAGTATAGCCTGTGCAAGCAAAGAAGAGCCTCTAGCAAGATGAGAAAATGACTCCAGCTCGATCAATATTGGTTCAAAAATAATTGATTTGGTCTCAATCGTAGGAAACATTCTGATCTACAATTTGAGACCAAATCAATATTTTTTGAACCAATATTGACCGAGCTGGAGTCATTCTCCCATCTTGCCAGAGGGTCTTCTTTGCTTGGACAGACTATAATATTCTTGCAGTAGTGGCCTATCTGTTGCATTCTTCTACATAGCCAGCGTCAAAATGTTAGGCGGTTTCGTCTGCTCCTTGTGCGCTCCAACAGCTGATGTTGCCAATAAGAGTTGTCATTAATTTAGCTATGCGTAGATGATAGAACAAAAGATCTAATAGAAGCTTTACATCAGCTGTTAGTAGGTTACATCACGTACAAGAGACAGACGAAACCGCCTTGCTTCTTGGCGTCAGCTTTACCAAGTTCCATAAAACATGATAATAAAACTATAAAGTAGATCTATAATATCTTAATACATGGACCTCTAGTAATATAATCACTAGCGGCTCGTGCCCATGGAAGAGGTGAAGTGCTGTACAGTAAAAGATACAGGCACTTCACTTGTTTCGTAGGTACGAGCCGCTAGTGAACTAGTTTCATAAAAGTTTCATGATAGATGAGATAATATTGTATGAGATATTTTCTCAGACTATGAGCAATATCTATAAAATCTAAATATCTATGGACCTCTAGATGGTTTCTGTGGATGAGATAATATCAAATGAGATATTTTCTCATAATTTTTCAACTTTTTGACTATTTAACCTTGAAGAAGATTGTGAAATTTGCTCTGAAGCTACGGTATACTTTCAAAACTGTCACAATTTCCAAAAAGTGAAATAAATTTTTTGAGAATTCAAAAAATGTCCACATTTCCAGAAACCTTCCCAACATGGGCCTGTGAACTATCTTCTGGTTCACATTAGTTTCCCTTCATCGCCCCTCTTATTATATACCTATATTCTTTCTTAATATATAGTTTTTCTGACCTGAATAGAGAACTGAAAGACACCTGATTCATTACAAAAAGAAAAAAATTCAAAAAAGGGGGGTGGGGTGGGGGTGAAACATGGCAACACCGCTCTGCACCGTACCTACCGGATGCATCTGCCTGCCCTTTTTGAAAAAAGACCCTCAAACACCCCCCCCCCCGAAAGGGTCTAGCCCTCCTTCTGCTTTTCTTCAGCGAGCCTGCTGGTCACATGTCAGTATAAAGCTATGTCTCTCTCTCGCTCTCTTTTTCGTTATCACTATATATATATATATACCTCTCTTTCTATCTATCACTCACCCTATTATTATGGGAAGAATGAAAGAGAGACCAGAAAAAACTGGAAAAAGAGTATAGGTTGTAGGTACAGTCTGTTCAAGCAAAGAAGACATTCCGGCAGGATAGAAAAATGCCTCCAGCTCGGTCAATATTGGTTCAAAAATTAGAAATTGGGTCTCAAATTGTAGAAAACATTCTGATCTACAATTTGAGGTCAAATTTATGATTTTTGAACCAAAATTGACCGAGCTGGAGTGATTCTCCCATATTGCCAGAGGGTCTTCTTCGCTTGGACAGACTATATACTATATAATGTGAAAAGAACAGGTTCTACTATTATTCTCACCGGAGGATCTGAGAAAAGAGGAGTGAGAGAGAGAGAGAGAGAACAAAAACTTGACCCCTCTCAGCAACCCCCCCACCACCCTTCCACTCAACCTGAATAGCTCCTGAAAGACAAGTGGACATAATGTGAACAGAGGAAGAAAAAAGAATTTTTTCCCAGTTGAAGAAATCGAGGAAGGAAGAGAAGTGAGATGGAGAAGAAAGATAGCATAAAACGGAGGTGGTGAATGAGAGAGAATGAAGTTAGAAGTTAGGAGGAAAGGAGGAGGAGGAGGAGGAGAGGAGGAGGAGGAGGAGGAGGAGGAGGAGGAGGAGGAGGAGGATGAGGAGTAGGAGGAGGAGGAGGAGGAGGAGGAGGAGGAGGAGAAAGGTAAGACAATGTAGTGATAGTGGAAAATTGAAATGCTCGAAAAAAGTTTCTGAAGAGATGGATTTATAGAAGAAAAAAGGACAACGGCCGTGTCTCATAAAGATTTACAATCTACGATTAGCCTGCTCATAATTCGTGGATTTTATTAGCGTTTCTGTCTCATAAACGTTTCGAATAAAACGAAAATTCTACAATATCAGCTGATTAGAAAAATTACATGAAAACCAATTTAGCCCACCTCAAGTCAGAATCCAATGTTAGAGAAATAGTCCAATGTTGACAATAAAAACCAAAACTTTGCTTCCAATTTAATGATTTTGATGAATAAATTGATACATTATTATGTATAATTGAATATAAATATCGATCATTATTTTTATTGTGAGATTTGAATAGGAATTATTTTTTTGTCGCTGAAATGAAAATATAACCTACATTGCAAATCGTAATAGATGAAACCGCGAAGTCGGCCATTGGAAGTCTGCAATTGGTCAATTCGTGCTAATCGTTCGGAACAGGTGATTCTTTCCAAAATTTGGATCATTGTGAATTGAACGTTTTATTGGTGAATTAACAATCCTGATCACTTATTTTTGATTTGATAAACAAGCTGTCAATGTTTATGAGACAAGGCCCAGGCCAGGAGTAATAATTGGGAAAAAGAGGACTGAGAAGAATTTCAGAAGGAAGAGGAAAATGAACAAATGTGGCTCACAGCGAGCATACGAGCATACAAACAGCGCAGGACGACGCTTGCCTCACCACGATGCAGATGTCATGCCTCACTGCGAGGCATTCGCGGTGCATGCCTGTCTTCCAAGTTGCAACTCTTAGTAAGAAGCTATCACCATCTAGTGGCAAGCTAGATAACTATTACGAGTGATTGTGGTTTTCACCGCTGGCTTACGATTGGCCGAGGGCGTGGCTAGTGGTGAGTGAGGTGGGTAGTAGTAGTTGAGTGGGGAGACCAATAGCAAGGCGAGTTGAGCTGGCAGGCGGACAGACTGCTTCCCACTCCAATTGATTTGAATTGCAATGGCTGATATTATTGTTGCTATTCTCGCGGAGCGATCTCGATTTTGAAAGAATAGATTATGATTTTATTGAATGATACGAAGTTTGAGCACAGCACATAGCACAATCACAAATAATTCAATAGTCTGTGCAAGCAAAGAGGACATTCTAGTAAGATGGGAAAATGACTCCAGCTCCATCAATATTGGTTCAAAAATTATAAATTTTATTTCAAATTGTAGGAAACATTCTGATCTATAATTCGAAGAAGAAATAAATAAATTTTATACTAATATTGACCAAGCTGGAGTCATTTTCCCATCTTGCCAGAATGTCTTCTTTGCTTGGACTTGGACAGATTATACATAATATGAATGATCAGAGAAAACATGAAATTAGCAAACCTTACAATAGACAGTGTAGTTCACTGTATAGATTAATTTGTATTTCGTAGTATGTAGGTATAGTTGTGTCAAGAAGAGAAGAGCCTCTTGCAAGATGGGAAATTGACTCCAGCTCGGCCAATATTGGTTCAAAAATTATTGATTTTGTCTCAAATTGTAGATCAGAATTTTTGCTACAATTGAGACCAAATCAATAATATTTGAACCAATATTGACCGAGCTGGAGTCAATTTCCCATCTTGCAAGAGGCTCTTCTCTTCTTGACACAACCATACTGATGATTTTCTCCCTATCCTTACTACACTCTACGTTTCCCTCCCGTGAAGAAGAAGAAGAAGAAGAAGAAGAAGAAGAAGAAGAAGAAGAAGAAGAAGAAGAAGAAGAAGAAGAAGAAGAAGAAGAAGAAGAAGAAGAAGAAGAAGAAGAAGAAGAAGAAGAAGAAGAAGAAGAAGAAGATGAAGAAGAAGAAGAAGAAGAAGAAGAAGAAGAAGAAGAAGAAGAAGAAGAAGAAGAAGAAGAAGAAGAAGAAGAAGAAGAAGAAGAAGAAGAAGAAGAAGAAGAGGATATTTTGGTAGATCTTGTTCAATTTTTTTTCAATTTCAATTTATTTATTCACACACACAAGATACATCAAAATTAAATAACAATTAAGTACATCAATAAAATAACATTACACTATGAAATAAATAACTTGAATATGAGAACACATTACAATAATATAATATAACTACAATATTACAATAATACATTTTTAGAAGGCAATTTATACATGTTATGTAGTGAAGAAGGGTAGAGGATCAAAAGTTCTTCCAACTATGGTTATTCATGTCATAGGAAGGTATGACATGTTGTACAGTAAATTGTATTTATTTTTGAACTAAACGGCAGGCTCGTCTTCTCCGCCTAGCCAGAGGGCTCCGCCCCCTGCACCACCGACAGTATCAGCTGAGTGAGTGAGTCAAACAGGCTCGCTTCGCTCGCCTGCAAAACCTCTGTCAGTGTCAGCTGAGACAAACAGGCTCGCTTCGCTCGCCTGCAAATTCTATTAGAATGGATTTGCTTTGATCATCAATTATCACTTAACAGTTTTTGGTTCTCGAAAAAATTAAAAAACGCCGAAAAACTATAGAAAAACTAAAATATTTGGCGTAGGCTTTCTTAAAAAAATCTGTAATGTACGTTCTTAGCGCGCGTCTAAACGTCCAACCGAATGAATGAATGAATCAGTCAGTGCCATTTCGCTTTTATAGATATAGATATATATAGGCCTACAATGACAAAAGAAAAAGTTAAAACTTGTTTTAGTCTGTACTATTTTTCTTTTAAGATTTAAATGTAATAGATTGATTAGGGTAATGTGTTATAGTACTATATAAGGATGAGAAGGAAGTGAATAATGATGACAATATATAAGAGTGAAGAGAAAACAAGTGAGAAGGAAGTGAATAAAAAAAGTATAGTCTGTCCAAGCAAAGAAGACGCTCTGGCAAGATGTGAGAATGACTCCAGCTTGGTCATATTTGTTCAAGAATTATAAATGATCTTAAAGAGGAGAAGAGAAAAATTAATAATTTTTGAACAAGTAAGAGAATTGTAGTAAGAAGGTTAAAGATAAGGATGAAGTGAAAAAGTCAGAACGAGAGAGGGAAGAAATTAGAAAAAATTAGAAAAGGACGTTGGAGGAGAAGAGGAAGAATTTTTCTACCATAGATTTCTCTTTCTTTAGATTAAAAAAGCAAATTTAGGAGGGGAAGTGGAAAACGAAGGGGAAGGGAATGAACTGCTTGGTCAATATTTGAAACAAAACGTGTAAAACAATGCAATGCCGTTATAAATGTGATCTTAAAGGAATAAAGAATAAATATAAGAATAGGGATAATGGAAATAGAAAGAGCTTGTGAATAGAGAGAGAAATAGAAGAAAGGACGAGGGACGAAGATATAATAATAGAGATTATACAAGTGTAGATAAAGAAATTAATAATTTTTGAAATAATTCTTTGAAAATTGAGGAGCTTCTGGATTTTATTTTTTCTTTAATCTCAATAATACATAGTTCTGCCAGAAGGTCTTCTTTGCTTGGACAGACTCCCTTTATACAAGATGGATGAAAATGTGGATGTATGAATGTGGAAGAGAAATCAATAAAAATGCATTTTATGGTGAATGAATATTAACATCTTGAAGGTATGAACTGGAGGAGAGGATCATTTTTATACTGATGTTTTGCATTGTTTCATAAGGAGCCGATGAAATCATAATTCCATTGGCTTTAATCTCATTGAAAGTCGTATTGTGGAAGTTGTAAAAATGTGAAATGAAAAGTGATGACAAAGGTTTGTGAAAAAGCATAAATACATAGCTTTTAAGATTCTTCAAATTGATAGGAAGAAAATGTAGATCATTGAATATATAGCATTTAAAGGACAAAGAATTGGCGAGGAGTGAGAAGAGGAAGAATTTTTCAAAATACCATAGATTTGGTCTCTTTAGATTAAAAAGCAAATTTAGGAGAAGTGGAAAACGAAGGGGAAGGGGATATGAACTGAAAAAGATGGAGGAAGAAAGAGCGAAAGAGAGTGAAAAGATTTTAATGAAACAAAACGTGTAAAGGAAAACAAGGCAATGCCGTTATACAGAATACTTGACAAAGAGACAATAACGAAACGAAATTTTTTAATTCCGCTGTGAAAGGAATTTCAAAAGAATAAATATAAGAATAGGGATAAACGATTGGAAATAGAAAAGCTTGTGAATAGAGAGAAATAGAAGAAAGGATGAGGGACGAAGATATAATAATAGAGATTATAGACAGTAGATAAAGAATGTGTACTCTAGGACCTCAGCATGCTTTTTCATAGCTTCAATAATTCTTTTTTGATAAAATATCTTTCAGTGGGACTGGATCTTATTTTTCTTTTAATCTCAATAATATATAGTTCAATAAACCATGTGTGTTTACATTATTTTTGTATTTTGATCCTTAAATCTCCCTTTCAAGAAATACTTGCATGTAAAATTATTTATAAATGTCAAATACTCAGAAATCAATAAAAAATGCATTTTATAGGTGATATAATTTGAACTTAACTTTTTCAGTAACATAACATCTTGTAATATTTTTCTTTGCCGATATATTTTGATTCTAGGAGGAGGCCTATTATTTTTATACTGATGTTTTGCATTGTTTCATTGTTAGCATTCTAAATCAAAATTTTTCCATTTTTAAATAATTATTGTTAAAATGTTTATTGTAGAATTCCAAAGATGTTGTTAGAATACACGATCGCTTCATTCAGATTCAATACAGGTCTTCAGTGTCAATTATCTAAAAATGCATAAATACATGAGCTTTTAAGATTCTTCAAATTGATAGCTTTTGTATCAAATATTTCTTGTACCGTATCATTGAATATTCAAGCATTTAAGATAGTCTGTCCAAGCAAAGAATACATTCTAAAGGCCTAGAGATGGGTAAATGAATCCAGCTCGAGTCAATATTACAGTTCGCAATCTACAATATATTTGGTCTCAAACTACGCTTCTAGCTCTAAAATTTGAGAACAAATTGATGAAATTATGATCTCTCAATACTCTTACTAGATGGAGCCGAGCAGAACAGAACGTTCGCTTCAAACGAGTAAGGAGATTTTAATTTTTTTAGGGGAAACCACGGAGGAGATATTTACCTCCTTAACCGTGGTAGCAAAGCCTTCTTGAGACTAATGCGAATGAAACGGAATTATGATTTTTGTAAATTCCTGTGCATTTCGTTGTCCGTCACAAAACAATACAACAAAATGTTCGCATCAAACGATTGGAGTGAAGTGGATGACGAGACAAACGAGACGAAACGTTTTTTGGAAGCCATTGAACATTGTTGGCAACGAGTTCCTCGTCCAAAGATGGAGGCTTCTATTTATGGTGTACTCTAGGTCGGGAAGTCAAATCCAATTCAAAAAAGGTTATCTTAACTACGGTCTGAGGTAGGAACGAAGACATTCTGGCAACCTGGAAAATTACATCCATGTGTGTTTACATTATTTTTGATTAAAGGTGTTTGATCTGAGTTTTTCAAAAATTGTAGAACAGAATGTTTCCTACAATTCAAACAATTATCAAATTATTAAGCATATTGACATAGTATACTGAATAGATTTTTAGAGAAGACGTATTATAATCCTGTATCAATTTTAACAGTTTATTTCCAGTAAATCAGACGGTTAGTAAACTATTGTAGTTTCGCCGATATGATGATTTATTCTGAGGGGTGACTTATAAACGATCGTTTTAAATTGTGTTCCAATAATTTCCACAATTTCATAATCCTGTAACTCTCAAGCATATAAATAATTATTGTTAAAATGTTTATCCTAGCAGCTAAGAAGACACGTCGTTCCCGTCTTCACTTCACATTCAACTGCATCGTCTTCTCAACTTGCACAAGAAGTATCAGTGGGTATTATTGTTGGCACAACAAGGTGAGTTTAGTACCTGAAGAAGATGATTTTTGTATCAATTATTTTGATTTCTTGATATTTACAAGTTATATCACTTGTAAAAATGAATGGTGTGAAAGGCCTAGAAAATGGGTAAAGGTATATCTGGAGTCAAATTATTCTACAATCTACAATACACTTTGCTAAACTGTTTATATAAAATGTTTGGCATAAATATTAATGAATGATGATCTCTCAATTTTTTATACGAAATCAGTGTTGATACATTTGTGAAAGGGATCATTGCCTATGACTTCTTATGTTGAAACACAAAGAATATTCTCAATTAACGGGAATTACCTTCTTGAATTAATGCAATAAATAAATTTATTTCCCAACAGGTTCTGTAACAATGTGGGCCTGTGCATTTCGTTGTTCGATATTCAAGAATTGGACAACTCCTTCATATATTCCGGGTGATGGAGCTGCCCATACAAAAGTAGTGTCTTCGTGTATGTGGTGTTTCGACCAGCCATTGATGAGGTTATTGTTGGCAAAAATACGGTCCTCGTCCAAAGATGGAGTTCACGGTGAGTCTAGTCGAGTCAAATCCAATTTAAAAATTAAATGTTATCTTAATTCTTTAGAGAGTCGAGCTAAAGAAGACATTTAAAAGTACTCATTACATTTGTTTGCTGTTTATTGCTCAATTTTTTTGTTTTTTGTTTGAAATAATTGTAAAGGAACAGAATGTTTATTACAATTTTAAACCAAATTTATAAATTTTGAACCAATATTGAACGAGCTGAGTCACTTTCCATACTGACAGAATGTCTTCTTTGCTTGGACTGACTATATCAACTATTTGACGATCTAAATCTTGGTCAAGTTGACTTGACTCGAATATCCATTTGTGTGGATCTCGGGTCCATCTTCAATGATAACCTAGGGTGCAAAAAAATTCTTTTGCATTTTTCGTAAAATAAATTAACATGTACATGAAAAATAACAAATAATAGAATCAATAGAACAATGGTAAATCACTAATTTGTAAAGATTTCAACATAACTTAGACACTGACATCTGAAGAGGTAGAGGTATTAGACAATTTATGAACAAAATCAAACACAGTCTTTAAACAAAAAAATTGTGAAGAAAAAGAAATAATTTCAGCTCTTGGCTTTTCCTCAGAAGGCTAAAGCCACCTGTGGAGAGGAGTCTGGTGTTTATTATGGAATTATCGTCAATTGTAGCTTAAGAGAAGGATAGGTATAAATAAAATACAATATCTGGTACCTAAGGTAATGATAAAGTTGAGCCTAGTTTAAATTCATGTTTCAGAGAAGGTAGTGGAATAAAATGAATAGTAGCTTTGAAAGGTATCTTTTTAATTCTAAATAATTGAAAAAAGAATCGATACCAGTTTTAGGGATGAACAGTTACTATAGTAGCATAAATTAATGTTTCAAAGAAATAAAAATAAACAAATGAAGAATAGAAAAGAATCAAATAATTATGGATGAAAAGCGTAATATCTATTTCCCAGCATAACATATTAACATATCAAAAACTGAACTTTAAAACTTAGGGCTATTTAAAATAGTTGAATAAATGAAGGAAAATCAAAACACCTCTTACAAAAATTAATAATTTTAAGTTTTAAAAGGGTGTTTGATTTTCATTTATTTTTTACGACATTTATCAAATTACGATACATAAAATGATAACCCGTCACATATTCAAGCGCGAACAGGTGTGGATCTGGGAGTATGACGTGGATAGGGGAGTTCAAGCACAGATCTCTACTGTTTGTCTGCATCAATGGCTCAACAGCCCAAAATGAAGGGCCTAGCTCCAACCAGCGCTTGTTGCCAATATTCATTTGTGATGAATCACTTCACTATTACAGTCCGTCCAAGCAAAGAAGGCATCCCGGCAAACGGAGAATAGTCGACTCCAGCCCGGCCAACACCGGGCGTCAAAAGTCGTAAATTCTCAAACAGAACTCACAGTCTTGTTATTAACCAACACTGACCGGTCTCATAACCATAAGCCAGTCGCCGCAACCAATATCGAGAAGAAAGTCGAGAGAACAAAGAATGGTAAATAATTTTAAAGGTTTTTTTTCAAGAATTGATACAGGAAGAGTGTTCCACCCATCAGTGCCATCTTATATTTCAGGATATTTCGATACTTTTTTCTAGTTTGGGTTGATCATTGCATTATCTAGGATCGGACCAATTGGTTTCATTGCTTCCCAGCCAATTTTCCCATATTGTACATATATTGCCCATATTAGAAATATTTAGCTCAACCCTCATATTTGGAATGAAAAAAATAATAAATTCCCATATTGCCTCCCACCCATATTGTACATCCCTCATCTAGTCCATCCTCTTCCTGTATAAACCATCAAAACGGTATGACTCCGCTTACCTTGGAGTGGTCTCCCCTCCTTATCTCCATGTTATAAACATGTGTGCCAAATATGAGGAATTCTACCGGTACTGACGATTTTTCCATATGGAATTTCAAGTTGAAATTAGGATCTTAGACCCATATTACATGAGCACAATAAAATGTACGGGAAGAAACAATATAAAATAGTTCTAATCATTGAAAATAAAAACGCCTTTTCGACGCAAAAATCCAAAATTCGATTTATTTATCGCTTTAAAGGAAACAAAAAATCAAAACTTAGAAATAAATAAAACATTAGAATAGTGACCTAAGCCCATGAAGCCATGAAATATTTTGCTAAACACCGTGCGGCAGCTCAATTCCGATAAATCAAGCAAAAGAAGTCCCTGGCAAGGTTAAAAGAACCTGACTTCCAGCTCGATTATTCGTTTACACAAATATATTGATTTAGTATAATATCCAAATCAAAAAGTAATTAGGAAATATTCTATATGTAAATTTGAGACCAGAATCAATACTTTTTTGGAACCAAAGGAAGGGATTGTACGAGCTGAGAGTCATTTTCTCATCTTGCCAGAGGGTCTTCTTTGCTTGGACAGACTATACCAGCTGCGTCGCGTTTTTCACGCTCGTGTAGAATAGCCGAACGTGTTATTAATGCGTGAATCTCGCCACGTGTAGTTTGCAAAACATTTTGACGCGTTTTTCACGTTTGTCTAGAATGGGCCTTATATATTATTAGAATATTATTAAATTAGCCTTATTAAAATGGGCCTCTGGAAAGTGATGGATGAAGGATGCAAATTGAATATTTTTTTTATTTTTAGATTTTACTAAATCTTTATATAGTTGGCGTGTGTATAATTTCTAGATATTGTATGTAACTTAGTTTTAGAAATGTGACAAGTCACCAGTCAAATGAGTTCAACTCAAAGTATGATGTGATGTGATGATTTTTCTATTACATTATATTTGAATAAATGAATAATTCTTACAAAAATTCATGTGCCACTTGTTATGTTTGTTGCAGTGACTCTGGGCTTTTTCGACGACATTTTCATTCCGCCCGAGAATCTGCAGAACCCGTCGCGTTTCTGCGAGCGCGAACAGGTGTGGATCTGGGAGTATGAACGTGGACGTGACAAGCACGATCTGTTCATATCCAGGTACAGCTGATACGCTTGTAAAAAGTTGGGCGGTTAAAATCTGCTCCTTGTGATAAGTCTTCAACCGTTTGATGTCGATATTATTTGCCTGATGAATCAGCTGTGGGATATTACAATTTGTTATGCAATCAACTAAGGTTAAGAAAGGAATATATCTACGTTGATATCTACTGATATTGGGGAAGTTTATTGTAGAATGGAACCAAATGACACAATCTTGTCAAAAGTAGTTTTACAAAAAGGAGCAAATCTTGCTTTCTGCATTACTAAAATCACCTATGGGTTGTGTTCAATTCTTAACAACACAAGTATAAGACTGTCCAAGCAAAGAAGAGCCTCTGGCATGATGGGAAAATGACTTCAGTTTGGACAATATTTGTTGAAAATTATAAATGTGGTCTTAATAGTACATTAAATTTTTTCCTACAATTTGAGATCAAATTCATGAATTTTGAACCAATATTGACCGAGCTTGAGTCATTCTCCCATCTTGCTAGAGGGCCTTCTTTGCTTGGACAGACTATAGTATGAATTTTATCATCTAAAATATTGAAAAATTGAATCTTTTCATTTTCGTAGATTGGTTCCTTTCTGTATAACGTTCGTATTAGATTTGTTGTATTCAGCCATGCCTAGATGATATTTTTGAAATCAGAAGAGATTGCTTTACGTCATCTGTTGGTAGATTACATCACGTTCAAGAGACAGACGAAACTGCCTAAATTTTCGACGTCATCAATAAAGTAGATGACCAGTAAATGACTTTTATGGTATTGTCTAGCAAAGAAGACTTTCCTTCAAAATGGCAGTTCTTCATTACTGTCAGCTGTTCAAATGGATCTGATCCCACTCTTAACATCTGTCTCTCATCACATCTCACCAGTGTTGTTGGCAGTAGTGATTTTACACTAAATTTTCAGATCTGAGCATGGTTACTCTCTTGCTTCAATCGGCCATTTTGAAGGAATGTGTATTTTTGCTTGACAAGACTATACCAATGCTTAGCTCTGTTAGGGTAAAAATATGTCAAAAAGGTAAGGCCTTGGGTTAGGCTGCGGGTGTTACATAGTTTTACATCTATATCATATCATATTATGGTATAATCTGTCCAAGCAAAGAATACCTTCTAGCAAGATGGGAAAATGACTCAAGCTCGGTCAATATTGGTTCAAAAATTATTGATTTGGTCTCAAATTGTAGATCAGAATGTTTACTGCAATTGAGACCAAATCAATAATTTTTGAACCAATATTGACCGAGCTGGAGTGATATTCCCATTTTGCCAGAGGCTCTTCTTTGCTTGTCCGGACTATGGTATAGTCTGTCCAAGCAAAGAAGACCCTCTAGCAAGATGGGAAAATGACTCGAGCTCGGTCAATATTGGTTCAAAATATTGATCTCTGAATTGTAGGAAACAATTTGATCTACTACCAAGACCACATTTATAATTCTTGAACAACTATTGACTAAGCTGGAGTCATTCTCCCATCTTGCCAGAGGGTCTTCTTTGCTTGGGTAGACTATATTGTTGTATTACTTACATTTAGGCCTACAGTTGCTTGGGAATTCTGCTATTCTTTGCATGCTTTTTGTAATTTAAAAACATTTATTTATTTACAGTTTCCACTGGGATTTTACTCACCGCCTGCAATGCAGTCCTAAAATATTTACTCACAACAGCTCGTCATGTTTGGTAAGGTTCTACCTTTTGCTCAAAATTTTTCCAGTTCATGTAAAAAAAGTTTATGAACATGTATTGTGTTTCTGGTGATGAAACATTCATCATCCAGTGAAAAGTAAATTTAAAATTGTAATGTAAACATTCATCAACAGCTCGTCATTTTGCAAGGTAAACATCACTTATCACCTTTGCTTAAAATACTTTAGATAAGTCGCAATTGTAACAACAAATAACCCAAATAATTTAATAATGAACATAATAAATAATAAATAATAAATAATAAATAATAAATAATAAATAATAAATAATAAATAATAAATAATAAATAATAAATAATAAATAATAAATAATAAATAATAAATAATAAATAATAAATAATAAATAATAAATAATAAATAATAAATAATAAATAATAAATAATAAATAATAAATAATAAATAGTAAATAGTAAATAGTAACCATCATCATTCAGTAAATAGTAAATAGTAGCCTAAAAATAGTAAATCCACCCTTATCATAGTAAATAGTAAATAGTAAATAGTAAATAGTAAATAGTAAATAGTAAATAGTAAATAATAAATAATAAATAATAAATAATAAATAATAAATAATAAATAATAAATAATAAATAATAAATAATAAATAATAAATAATAAATAATAAATAATAAATAATAAATAATAAATAATAAATAATAAATAATAAATAATAAATAATAAATAATAAATAATAAATAATAAATAATAAATAATCCTGTAAATAGTAAATTATGACGTAAATGAAATAGTAAATAGTAAATAGTAAATAGTAAATAGTAAATAAGGGTGAAAATAATAAATAGTAAATAGTAAATAGTAAATAGTAAATAGTAAATAGTAAATAGTAAATAGTAAATAGTAAGCCAAAGAAGCGATTCCTGCCGAGCCTAATCACCGAATAATAAATACCCTAAATAATAACGGTCAGTGGTAAATAGTAAATAGTAAATAGTAAATAGTAAATAGTAAATAATAATAATAATTTATCAATCCTTGTGTCTATAGTCTATAATACAATAGAATGAAAACAGGTGTTCTTCTATTCCAATCGAGATTAAAATGTCCAAATTCAGGTTCATCAATCCTCTCATTATTATGACTTGTAAATGAAATTGGGCTAATTTTCAATTTTTTCAGGAGTGAAACCAGCTGACCCAGATTTCGAGGGCAAAGTGCAGAAACCGTTTGTTAAAACATCCCCGGTGCTGAACCCGAAGCCAAAGAAGTGGATTCCACTGCCGAACCTCTGACCGAGGAACCCAAAATACCCCTACTCGATAACGGTCAGTGGTACTATTCAACTATAAATTAACAGAGGTCTAAAGCATTGCTTTTAATGAAGTTCTCAATAACATTCAGCTGTCAGGTGTATAGTCTTGGCCTGAACTGTACAAGAACTATACTTTGTCCATGGCAGCTGTTCGGACCTATGCTCCTCCCCCTTTTTTGCCGGCCTGTTGGCGCAGTGGGCTAGGGCGTCAAACCTTCAGTCCCACTCTTAAGGGGTCTGGGTTCGAGACGTGTACATGGCGTCGCTCATCAAGTCACTTGTACAGTTGGGACCTAAGCTCCATTACCCCCATTTTGACAAGCTAAAATGCTTATGTGGGCTTTAGCCAATAAAAAAAATGGCAAGTAAGGTCATCATGCTGCAGCTGTTACTTTTTAGGTCACAGTCATGCTGTGGGAATCTGGGAAACGCAAGCCTTTCACTTTTCAGAGAATCTATCAAAATTTATGTGTTTGCACTCTTTCAGCTGATTTACATAATTCAAACCTCTCATGGAAGATTTTTTGGCTGATATTCTTTGTTATTTGTTTCACCTTCAACAAAATAATATAGTTATTAATAAAAACAATATAGTTATTTAAAACAATATTGCTTTTATTGAATTCATATTACATACAGTAATAAGATTAATTTATTGCAAATGTAAACTTTAGATTAGGTTATAATAGGCCAACTTGAATATGTAGTAGTGTGTAGTTGAATGAGTTTGAAATTCCTGGCTTGAACTGAGCAGTCAAAATGATAATAACAAAAATATTATTATGAAAGATTCTGTTCAATCAACTATAATTCTATCAAGTGATATTGATAATGATCGTTCTCATGTTAGAAGGATGTAAATTTTGCCGAACAACCATAAAACATCACTATTTCTAAGGCCACTCAAAGATTCGATATTGAAGTTTCAATATCGATTAGAAATTTCTATGTTCCTGGCAATTACGACCGCTTGTGAGCTGGTCGGATCATGACGTCAGAAACTCGGAGGAGGAGCTTAGGTCCGAACACTCAGTGGACGGAGTATAGTAAAAGCGACATGTTCTCGTCTTGTGTAAGACCCCTCTTTACCATCTGTCTCACATCACATCTCACCAGCGGTAGGTTGGTAATACACTAAATTGATATGACACTAAATTTTTCAAATCTGTGCATCGGCAGTCAGACTCTTGGTTCAAGTGGTCATCTTGAAGGAATGTCTCTTTTGTTTGACAATACAAACTTTTTTTCCTGTAATAAAGTTATTTATTTATTTATACTATCATACACTGTAGCTCTTCAGTTGCCTAAATTTGTATAATGTTTCCAGTGTGTTGACATTTTCTGAAGCGTCTGAACTTACTGGTTTAGTCTGTCCAAGCAAAGAAGAGCCTCTGGCAAGATGAGAAAATGACTCCAGCTCGGTCAATATTCGTTCAAAAATTTTTGATTTGGTTTCAATTGTGGAGAACATTCTGATCTACAATTTAAGACCAAAACAATAATTTTTGAACCAATATTGACCGAGCTGGAGTCATTTTCTCATCTTGCCCGAGGCTCTTCTTTGCTCGGACAGACTGTAGATGACTTACTGAATAACTTTTCTGTAGCTGGGCCCTGGCTTATAAACATTTACAGCTTGTTTTTCTGAAGAAAAACAAGTGATTGGGATTGTAGATTCACCAATAAAACGTTCGATTTACAATGTTCCAAATTTTGGATAAAAACAGCTGTTGCCCTAATATTGCAGACGTTGAAAGTACATCAATGGCCGACTTCAAGGTTTCATATTTGTAGGTTATGATATTATTTTAGAGACAAAAATTATTTCTATTCAAATTTCACAATAAAAATCGATCTCCATGTTTTCATTCGTGAGAAATGAGGTTATAATATTGCGAAGTGGAACAACCCGTTGGGTCTCCCCACTATTAAAAGCATACGATAAATAAATAAATAAATAATTCACAATAAAAATAATAATCGATATTTATATTTACCATAATAATATATCAATTTATTCATCAAATCATCGCATTGGAAGCTAAGTTTTGTGTTTTTCCATGTCATAGCAACTATCCAGCTGAGGTTGTAAAATTTCCGAATTATGGGAAACGTTTATGAGACAGAAACACCTATAACATTCACGAATTATGAGAAATGTGGATTGTAAAATGTTTATAAGCCAGGACCCAGGGTGTCAAAAAACTATTATTTTGACAATGTTATTATTATGTTGAAACTATTATTTGACACTGTTACCTACCTATGCAGATACCTTATTTCCCTTCAAATTATAATGTATGCGGTCATACATTGAGTATAGCTGAAGCCAAAAAGTTGGGCAGTTTCGTCAGCTCCTTGTGCGCTCCAACAGCTGATTTTGTTGATTAGAGTTGTCTTTTAACTTTGATTTGGCGGTCGGTTGTTATTTATGCTGCTCAGCTCTGTCTGGTTTGTCTGTGAGCCGAATGCGAGAGTGGACCAGTCTTCTGAGGTCGCTTGTGACTTGATGTGCATTCGCAGATCGCTCGCCGACTATCCTGTCAGAGCTCAGCATTAATAACACTCATTCGTTGAAACCAGCTCTATCGTAGTATTTTAAGCTGTTTCCACAGTTCAATTTCATTCAAAGAAAATTCACACTAGATAGTTGGTATAAGATGGTAAAATATATAAGTTGGTATAAGATTCTCTCTGTCCGAGCAAAGAAGACCCTCTGGCAAGATGGTAGAATGACTCAAGCTCGGTCAATATTCGTTCAAAAATCATCAATTTGATCTCAAATTGTAGGAAACAATTTGATCTACTATTGAGACCACATTTATAATTCTTGAACTAATATTGACCAAGTTGAAGTCATTTTCCCATCTTGCCAGAGGGTCTTCTTTGCTTGGACAGACTATATAGCTGTCGCCAAAAAGTTGGGCGATTTCATGTACGTTTTACTTGATGTAAATAATCTATTGCCTCTTTTGATTTCTATATATTTTTATTATTATTTCTAAAAAAAACATTATCAAGGTAACTGTTAATAATGATAACTGTTATTATTGACAACATCAGCTGTTGGAGCGCAAAAGGAGCAGACGAAACCGCCTAACTTTTAGCGTCAGCTATACACGTATGAAATGGAACAATTGAAAACAAAAATCTTGTATGAGTATTGGCAAGGCATTTAGTTTGATATGAATGTTATAGTCATTACAAGCAAAGAAGAGCCTCTGGCAAGATGGGAAAATGACTCAAGCCCGGTCAATCTGGTTTCAAACATTATCAATTTGATCTCGAATTGTAGGAAACAATTTGTTCTACTATTAAGACCACATATATAATTCTTGAACAAATATTGAGCAAGCTGGAGTTATTTTCCCATCTTGCCAGAGGGTCTTCTTTGCTTGGATAGACTATATTTAATACATGAACCTTATTGTGCATCTCCTTTAGAGGAAAGTGAACCGTGTTATCCCAGCTTAATATTATTTCATTGCGGATATTTTCATAACTATGTATGGAAATCGATGTTTTGCGATTACCAACTGATTGTCTCAAAAATATTTGAGCGAAATGAGAACTTATTCTATTACTTTATATTTATCTTTATTTAGTTATTTCACATCTAAGAGTAGAACAGGCTTCATAGCCCAAAACTGTTCCTCTTAAATTTATACAAACAAAAGAGGTTATGTCATAAACCATTCCTAAAACACTAAATTTCACACCAAAAGAAAAAATCGACAAATTTTGAATTTTAAAATCTGTTCACAAAAAATTTCACCAAACAAAATCGCTAAATAAAAATATCCAAAATGTTCTTGAATTTTAAATAATTAAATATTGAATTGGAACATTCTATTTTTCAGGCTACCATAAACGAGCCAGGCCTCGGACTGTTGTCTTGGTGGAGCTGATGAAACGAAAATCTTTAGATTAATTTATTTTGAAAAATAAAATTGTGATGAGCGAATTGATTTTAATACTGTATAATTGGATCAAATTCTATTTCCATTCATGTTTCTCTTTGTGTTGTTATTGCATTATCAATGATTAAAGTATTGTTTATTGCAGAAAAAATTGTCAATTTTTCATTTTAAGATCGAATCAGTGTACCTTTTATGTTTCAAAACTTTTCATATTGATAGTGGATGTTTAAAATCACAATAATGATAGTACTTGAATAGAGGAACAAGAATATGTAATTAGTTTCCCGAAACTCGCAACCGTTCAGGATAAATACAATTTTCAAGAATAAATTATTGAGAAATGTCAGTTCTCTGCTGCAGATACTGCCAGTTGCAATCTTAACTCCTGAACGGAAACGAAATTTTTCAAAAACTATACATAATTATTCTTGTTCCTCAAGTACAGTAGGCTACTATTGTCTGTCCAAGCAAAGAAGACCCTCTAGCAAAATGGGAAAATGACTCCAGCTTGGTCAATATTAGTTCAAGACTTATAAATGTGGTGTTAATAGTAGATCAATTTGTTTCCTACGATTTGAGATCAAATTTATAATTTTTGAATTAAGATTGACCGAGCTGGAGTCATTTTCTCATCTTGCCAGAGGGTCTTCTTTGCTTCGACAAACTTTACAAATATGCCCGATAGAAGCAAAATTTATTTACTTCTATTTCGATTTAAATCACATGTACTGTACTTTGAAACGTCATGCTTTTTTGTGAGAGAAATAAAAATTGTCCAATCTCACAGAGAAAATATTCTATTGCTGATATCTACTAAACAAATTTAAAAACAACTTTGAAAATTCTACTCCCTTTCTCAAAGCTACCATTATAAAAAAGCAAAATATGAGTGATTCCGATAGAAAAGATTTTGTATAGTAAATGCTTATTAGCCTACTTATAGGCTTTGAGAAGCTAGCTAATATCACATGAGTAGGAACAAATGTTTCGTGACGAATTTCATCAATAAGTTATACCATAGCCTCCTTTAACATAGGAAGCTATCTATGGTTATAAAGTAGCTGGTGCCAAATTCGGCGGTTATCGAATGACTGTTATTGATTCTTAGCTCTGTCAGGACAGTCTGAAGCTGTCTTCGAGAGCGGATTAGTCTAGCTGGGATCGCTCTCGTTTCGATGTACTCTCGCAGACAGCTCTCCGACTGTCCTGACAGAGCTGATAATCAATAACAGTCATTTGCTAACCGCCTTGATTATTGTCACCAGCTTTTGATTTGATCGATAATTAAATTGTAAATAACAATTCTACAAGTGATGTGATCAAATTCAGCCGCTAATCAGATATTATAACATTCCATATTGGAAAATTATTCTTAACTACCCGGCAGGCTCGCTTCGCTCGCCTTGTCCGTCTAGCCTTGTCCGTCTGGACCCCCGACAGTATCAGCAGTGTCAGTGAGTCAAACAGGCTCGCTTCGCTCGCCTGCATGACCTCTGTCAGTGTGAGCTGAGACAAACAGGCTCGCTTCGCTCGCCTGCAAATTCCGTTCAGAAGGGATTCAAAACTTATTGAACACAGCATTTCTAGACCTAATCTGGACCTGTTCACCAAATTTCGACATTTTCTACCAATTTATTCTCGAAAAATCCAAGAAAAACTCTGAAAATTCCGAAAAATATTGAAACGCTGATATTGAGCGTAACCTTGGGGACTATATCGGACATAGTTTGAAACTTGATTCAATATCTTCCAAATTAGTTTATCTATAATCTCGCTGAACCATTGAATTTACATTAAGGATTGGTCGTATCAAGGCGGAAGATATGCAACCCGCAAATCATCTACAATTTTGAAAAACCTGATTACTGGCGTAATCTTGAATGGAATTCAAAAATATCTTAACACAACATTTCTAGACCTTATCTGAACCTACCTACCAAATATCAACATTTTCTACCGATTGCTTCTCGAAAAAATTGAGAAAACGCCGAAAAACTATAGAAAAACTTAAATATTTGGCGTATCCTTGCAAAGTTCCTAAAATCCGTTCTTAGCGCGCGTCTAAACGTCCAACTGAACATGCCTGCCAAATTTGAACGCATTCGGTTCAGTGGATTTTTAGTTCTGGTGATGAATCAGTCAGTCAGTGCCATTTCGCTTTTATAGATATAGATAGTTGAATGCATTTATTTTTATATCCACTGGTTTTAGGAATAGTTGAGAAAAACACTGTGTCTTATATAAGTATTATATATTTTCTATCAAGACAATCAAATATACATTTTTATTTCGATATTCATGTAATTAAATGTCCAAGTGTGCATTATAAACGAAAATAAAAATCAATTAAATAAAATTTACTATGATAACCACACTAACTAATTCACAAACATTCTATTTTATCATTTTTTTTATAAATTGCCACCATTCACGCTTTATACAACACTCTCAATTAGACACATTACAATCAAAGTGATAGATTTACAATTTCATATAGCTCAACATAGAATATTGGACAGAGGCTAGAAAAAACAATAAGTACAAGACAATAGAGAATTGCTGTAATTAATACGAATTCGTGCTCAAGAACTACATTAAAATTGAAAATACAATTGGAAAGCAGAGTTTGAAAAATGGGGTATACAAATAAAAACGTGCAATCACAATTTAGTTGGATGAGAAAATCATAAATTTTATGATAAATATAATAAATTTTTTTTAATGTGAAAGGTAGTTCAAAATAGTAGGCTACTTAATTTCTCATTAGATAAAGTAGGTAGTTTGATTTACATTAAATTTAGAATCCTCCTCCAAATACACAGAGAACTCAACACTTTTGAGTAACAAATACTCAATACCTGAAATACACTAGCAAACTTTTTCCATTAGAGTAATATAAATAAATTTGAGACTTTGAAGAAAGATGTACTGTAATAGTATACTTTGAAGTACTGTAGAGATGTACTGAACAGTAATTTTTATTAACTCTAGTATAGTCTGTACAAGCAAAGAAGACCCTCTGGCAAGATGAAAAAATGACTCCAGCTCGTTCAATATTGGTTCAAAAAATATTGATTTGGTCTCAAATTGTAGATCAGAATGTTTGCTACAATTGAGACCAAATCAAAAATTTTTGAACCAATATTGACCGAGCTGGAGTCATTTCCCATCTTGCCAGAGGGTCTTCTTTGCTTGGACAGACTATTCATGAACATACCATGCAAAATATAATACTTAAGAAATACAGAATAAATTTATCATATATCAAAATATTGTTAGATTGTAGAACATATTATTCCAAGGGTAGGCCTATATTTTGTTTCAAGACAACAAGAATAAAACATATCTAAACCCATAACACATCTAAAATACGAATCAAATTGTAAAATTCAGATGAATAACACAGAGATATTGTCAAATATTACGAAATTTATTCAAAAATTAATCTAGTCGAAACTTATGTAAGTCTTTTCAAATGAATTTCGTGATATTCCACGATACCTCTGTGTTATTCATATTAAATAAATATAGTTTTACCAGACACTGTGTCAGAATTCAGATGAATTAGTACGTTTAGAAAACAGGCTACAGTTCTAAAACCTTCACCTTCCAAGATTAGAAACTTCTTTGGAAACTACTCTAAATTTTCACAAGAGAGGGGCGGTCATAAGATATCATTATAAGGAATTTCAAAAATTCCCAATAATTTTGAAAAGTTTGCCACCAAGTATCCACACTGAACATCACATCACTTTTGTTAGTGTGGTCATAAAATCATAATGCTTCTTACAACAATTTTTCTAAACTCTAAAACCATTCTGAGCAATGAACAATTGAACATTATTTCAAATACAACCAACTGCACAAAAATAAATAGAAATTATGTCCATCAATTACAAAAAATCCCCAATACTTTTAAACGATACACGAAAAAGTTTTTTGTAAAATAAATAATTTACAAACGATTAAAAAAGTTTCTGAAAATGCACGGCTAAAAAGGCTGTATTTTAAAATCTAAGCATGAATTATTAATTATTCACAAAATCACCGCTAGTCTATTATTTATAATATATAAAATAAATTCATTTTTCTCTTGGAATGTTCCTCATTCTTCTTCACACGCTCTATACACATTACAAATAATTTTATTTCATACACTCAATTTATTATCGTTAGAATATTGTATACTAGTTGTTTTTTTGTAGACGGCTGGTGTTGATCAGAGATCAAAATCCGACAAACCCACGTTAAATTACACAAATTAAATTTAACCCTCGTTGAATTACGTAAATTCGATGGTACAAACAATAAAATCCTCATACTAATACAACAAAATCCATATTGAATCCCATCATTCTATTACGTCATTAAACGGCGATTAAACTTAATCTGCTTTCGGTGCGATCGGCCGTTACATCTACAAATTTCGACAATTGCTATAGTACTTGATAATCAATAACTTATCATCCATCATTATATTATTAAAAAATTGCTAATTAGAAAACACCATTCACTCGAACAATATAATGGAGGGTCTTCACAGTTTCGAAACTTTCAACTAGTTTCATTATTCACCTACAGATGGCAACACAATTTTTTCATTTGCAGACTCACTTCGCACGCACAATGGCACTCCAACTAAGTCTCTGCTGCGCGTGCGTGAATCGTACCAACACATACACGCATACATACACACACACACACACACACAAGCACTTGATTAAAAAGCGAAAAACTGTTTTTGAATTTCTTCTGACGACGCGAACGTCCTTGTTGTGCTGATATGTGCAGCTCATTAATTAAATTTATTAGTCCAATATTTCGTTAATTTATTTTCAACCGGGGCTCTGTTTCATAATACACCACCAGTGAACTCTAGATTATCCTTACAAAATCTTCTATTAAATTGATGATACTATCAATTTTATAGTTATTTCTCAAAATTGTAACAAATACATTTAGAAAATAAACAAAATTTCTTTGTAATGTTTTTGTTTGTCTTAGTAGACACATCTCATGAAATACAACCCTAGTTTAGAGTTACAAAATCTGTTGAATCAATAAAAAAAATGCTTATAGCTTTTAATGGTGGGGAGACCCTTACGGGTAGGTTCCACCTCGCCAAAGTGAACTTGGCCAAATACTGGTCACCCATCCAAGATCAGTCCACTGTGTTAGTGACTTAACCTCACAATCACAAAGCAGACACTCTTACCAGGTGGCCAGTACCCAGTTGAATCAATGAGAGGACACGTATATCATTTAACATAATCTCAGAGTACCCTCTCAAATAATATTCAACGTATGAAGAACATGTGTTTCATGAAACAGTATCTCATGCCGGGTTTTCCCAAGCACACTCAACTTGAGGGACCCTAAATTTTACATTTTACAGTAACCGTTTACATTTTCTATACTTAGCAAAGAAGAAGATGTCACTGTTCTATCAAAAATTTGAGGGTCCCTCAAGTTTGAGTGTGCTTGGGAAAACCCGGCATCAGTGTATTATTCAAATTCAATTCTAATTTCTATTACAACCCAGTACAGAAAACACAAAATAAATTCTCATGCACATATTTCATTAAAATAAAATAAAAAAAAACAAGTCAAAAAGTATGATATGTAACTTTTCTCAATGCTACATAACATGGGTAGATAGCACCTGAAGTGCTATGTTGCCATTTTATTATAATATTAGGGCCTTCTTTTAAAGAGAGTTATGGTATAGTCTGTCAAGCAAAGAAGACCCTCTGACAAGATTGGAAAATGGCTGCAGCTCGGTCAATATTTGTTCAAATGTTATTAATTTAGTCTCAAATTGTAGGAAACATTCTGATCTTCAATTTGAGACCAAATCAGTATTTTTTGAACCAATATTGGCCGAGCTGGAGTCATCTCCTCATCTTGCCAGAGGGTCTTCTTTGTTTGAACGGACTATATCATGAGACAGAAAATCAGTGTATCCTTCCAAATTCAACAGTATTACTTGAAGAACACTGTATACTGTATCATGAAAGAAAACCTTAATGTATCTTTTCACAGTCTTCTGTATCAAACAGATTAAACGCGTATCATGAAACAGTGTACCCTCCCTCTTACTTCCGTATCACTTGAACACGCATCATGATACAAAGTGTATCATGAACTGGAATCTTGATAGTATTTTTTCAAAATCTTCCGTATCAAACAGAGTGGACGCGTATCATGAAACAGAGCCCTAGTGTATCCTGCCTCCTACTTGCGTATCACTTGCACACACGTATCATGATACAGAAGTGGGTTTTCACTCGAAAGGCGTGTTGAACATGTTGAGATCTTCGAACGAGGTGGCTGCGCCGTGATCCAGCATCTGCATCATCATGTCGGACAACTCCTGCTGCTGGGGCGGCGGCGCCCCACTGCCAGCGCCCCCCGCGCCCACTGGGCCGCCCCCGGGCTCCGATGTGCCGCCTCCGCCCTGCTGACTAGTGCCACCGCCCTGCCACGACCACATGCCTACAACACAAACATTCATCAATATACTTATAATAGTCTATCACCCAAAGCAAAAAGCAAGAAAGACCTTTGCAAAAAGCAGAGAAGACCCTCTGGGAAGATGAGAAAATGACTAGAGCTCGGTCAATATTGGTTAAAAAATATTAATTTGGTTTCAAATTGTAGATCAGAGGAACATTCTGATTGAGACCAGTTTTATAATTCTGAACCAATATTGACCGAGCTGGAGTCTTTTTCTCATCTTGCCAGAGGGTCTTCTTTGCTTGGACAGACTATACTAATAAGATAACTTACACACTTATAAGAATACTTATCAAGATAAAATAATTATTTATTCAACACAGAAAATTAATACAGGGTGTTAAAGGAGGAATGTGCAATATTTCTCAGGCTAATTCCTTACACTAATTTGAGGAAAAGTTCCATAGAGCATACCCCCAGAGATGCTTTGTTAATGATAACACTACCAATATGGTTAAAAAATCTATGATTTTCTAATATTTTCTAAGCCTTTATTATTTAGGTACTAAAATTAATTATCCCTGAATAAAATCAACTGAGAAATTCAATTAATACAGTTAGAAGTTGTAACTTGAAAAATTATTGAAATATCAAATAGGAAAAATATAAAACAGCAACAACTAAAGCCTCCTTTTTCTACAGCTAGGGTTAGTAGTGGCAACCAGTAGCAAATCACAGCTTTTTTTCTAATTGTGGATGATGCCCACATAAACATTTCAGCTTGTGCGTGAGTAATGGATATTGGATAATGAGTGCGAAGATGATTGATGAGGTGAAAAACAGCCATGCCTACTGGGTCTCGAACCCTGACCAGCGGCAGCGGCAGCCCCAGCCCACTGCGCCATCCGGGCAGGCAACCAACAGGCTTTGTCTTGTCATCGAGTTAAACAACAAGAGCTATGATTGGCTACAAATATTCGACTGGCCGCCACTACTAACCCCGTGTAAAGGAGGCTTAAGGCTGAGGCCGCACTGCCGGTGGGTAGAGCCTGGAGGGTGGAGGGTAGTTGGTAAATCTATAGAACATACACAGTAATACATCGTATGAATGGTATGTGTTCAGCCGCCATCTTGAAATTCTTAAATATGGACAACATAACCTCAAAAAACAGAATGACGTCATACCATTCATACGATGTATTACTGTGGATGGTGTGTATGTTCTATAGATTTACCAACTACCCTCCACCCTCCAGGCTCTACCCACCGGCAGTGCGGCCTCAGCCTGAGGGTTATAACTGGATATGAAATCATAAACATGATTGCATTTTCAATTTCAATTGATAGTAGTGAACCAAATTCTGAAGGAAAAGTTCAATGGCAGCAATTGTGCAGATTTTAGCCAAATCGCGATCAATAGAAGACGAAATAAACAAAGCATAGCACAAGTGTATAGACTGTCCAAGCAAAGAAGACATTCTGGCAAGATGGGGAAACGACTCCACCAAAGTCAATGTTGGTTCAAAAATTATAAACTTGGTTTCAAATTTTAGAAAAAATTCTTATTTACAATTGTAGACTAAATTGATAACTTTTGAACCAATATTGACCGAGTTGGAGTCATTCTC
Source organism: Sogatella furcifera (assembly GCA_017141385.1). Classification (NCBI taxonomy): domain Eukaryota; kingdom Metazoa; phylum Arthropoda; class Insecta; order Hemiptera; family Delphacidae; genus Sogatella; species Sogatella furcifera. The sequence continues at coordinate 58,516,556 of CM029546.1, read as the reverse complement.
CCATTTTGCCAGAATGTCTTCTTTGCTTGGACAGACTATAAAATCAGTGTTCGGTAGCGATTTTTAAATTTTATTGAGATTATATTGAAAATTCTAGAAGAATTACTCTTAGATAAATTGCAATACAATCCAGGAAAAAATCGTTGTTTCATTTCAAGTACTATGGCTGTAAAAAACCGTGTCTAATAATAAAATTATCTATTCTATTGGGCTCTACTTACCTGGGGGCGGCTGAGCATGATAGAGGTGTGTTGGTGGAGGTGGGGGCAGCGGGGGCCGGTTGGTGCCGCCTCCCAGCTGTGTGTAGGTGGGAGCGGCGCCACTGGGTGACCGCGACGGACTCAGACCCCCCTGCTGGCCGCTGCCGCCTCCACCGCCCCCGTACGGCTGATAGCTGCCACTCTCGCTCACCGGCTGCAAACACAATTGACAAATAGAAAATTAATTGTATTGGATGAGATATTGTGGTATTTTTCCATAATGAGAAATAATAAGACAGATATTGTCAATACCACTAGTTTATTAAAATATTTTCTATTGTAAAAATATTTTAATAAACTAGTGGTATTGACAATATCTTATTATTTCTCACAATAGACAAATCATTAAAACGTTAACATAGGAACGTCGAAAAATGAACTTGGAATGAAAATTGAGCGAAATTTTTGTATGTGAAAGCAAAAATTGTAGTTTACTTTCTATGTTAAAGCTGAAATTGTAATATTTTGTCCATGTAATAGCTAAAATTTCAACAGTTTATCTATGCAGTAGCTGAAATTTTGATACTTTGATACATTGTCTATGTAATAGCTAGGTACTATAGTCTGGCCAAGCAAAGAAGAGCCTCTGGCAAGATGGGAAAATGACAACAGCTCGGTCAATATTGGTTCAAAAATTATTGATTTGTCTCAAATTGTAGATCAGAATGTTTCCTGTAATTGAGACCAAATCAATAACTTTTGAACCAATATTGACCGAGCTGGAGTGATTTTCCCATCTTGCCAGAGGCTCTTCTTTGCTTGGCCGGACTATAGTAGGTATAGAGTCTGACCAAGCACATAAGACCCTCTGACAAGATAGAAAATAACTCTAGCTCGGTCAATATTGGTTCAAAAATTATTGATTTGGTCTCAAATTGTAGATCAGAATGTTTCCTACAATTGAGACCAGATCAATAATTTTTGAACCAATTTTCTCATCTTGCCATCTAGAGGGTCTTCTTTGCTTGGTCAGACTATAGTAGGGTAGACCAAAAATACACAAGTGAAAAAAGTAATAAATAGAAGAGCGTTGGATAGATTGATGGTAAGAAGGCTACTACAACTTTTTCAAGATCACTTGAAACGGAATAAACAAACTTTTTCGGGTGTGTATTTAATGGTAGGTCTTCATCTATGCGGAACGGTCCGACGCTCGGATTATAAATACTTGGAAACCAAGTCGCAATTGTAAAGAAAGAATAAAGAAGAACAACTGTAGCCAATCAATGCTCAAAACAAGACCTGTGATTGGCTACAGCTGTTCGACTGCCGCCGACCTTCGGACTGTTTAGCATAGAAGAATCTGGCGAATCTGGAAAGCAACAGGTATCATGGATGCCAAATCCTACAAAACATATTTAAAAAATTTGCTAGTCATAATATGTTAAGGTCAAGTGTAAGACAGGACCTATGAGTCCTAACTTCGCCTTGTGAAAAAGTCAATAAATTAATATGTCTCTTTGGCTGAGGCCGCACTGCCGGTGGGTAGAGCCTGGAGGGTGGAGGGTAGTTGGTAAATCCATAGAACATACACACCATCCACAGTAATACATCGTATGAATGGTATGACGTCATTCTGTTTTTTGAGGTTATGTTGTCCATATTTTAAAATTTCAAGATGGCGGCTGAACACATACCATTCATACGATGTATTACTGTGGATGGTGTGTATGTTCTTTAGATTTACCAACTACCCTCCACCCTCCAGGCTCTACCCACCGGCAGTGCGGCCTCAGCCTTTGAGTAGTTGTGAAATTGATATTGTGGTAGTTATCCATAATAAATGAAAAGACAAGATGTTGTCAAACCACTGATTCATTAGAAAATCGAGATACCGGTTTCGGTTGTTACACCATTATCAATCTCTGGTAAACTCTGAGTTTACCGGTATCCGATTTTCTAATAAATCAGTGGTTTGACAACATCTTGTCTTTTCATTTAAATTAATATGTCTTTACACAATTGAAGATTTTTTCGAAATTGATTTTTAGTTTGTCTGTTGTATGTTATTGTGTTAATGTTTGTTAGCATTTTTCATAGATTTGAAATTTTTCAACTGTGATACTGATTATATATTTTAAAACATATATTGTTATGATAATATTATAATGACGACGTTGTTTTAACTTAACAATAAATGATATTTATTTTGACATCCCAGGTAAATCTCATGAGAACCAATGCATTCGGTAATTAAAACGAAAACAGAAGAAAATCAAAACATAGACCTCACTATAAGCGTTTTCAACCCACCTGTCTGAGCGTCCAAGCCGGCTGCGGGCTAGTGGTGGCCGTCGGTTTGAGCGCCGCCCCTCGAGGCGACTGCTGTGCCGGGGGCGGCGCCTGTCCTGCCCCGCCCCCGTAGATGGTTGGCGAATGGGAGGCGGCGGATGAAGGCGGCTCTGCCCCCGGATAGCCGCCGCCTCCGTACAACTGCTGCTGTGCGCTGGAGGGACGGTGCTGCTGCTGTGCGGCTGCCGCTGTCATGTAGACGTCGCGACGCTGTTGCTGCGGACTCACGCTGTAGTCAACACCTGAAAAGACGAAAATACAATCAAATCATTTCCATTTGTTTCCAGCATGCACTCACACAAAACAGCACAAATCCTCAAATCAGCAAGAACAATGACAGTCCTTGTATAGTCTCCAAGCAACGAAGAGCCTCTGGCATGATGAGAAAATGACTCCAGCTCGGTCAATGTTGGTTCAAAAATTATTGATTTGGTTTCAATTGTAAAAAAACACTCTGATCTACAATTTGAGAGCAAATCAATAATTTTTGAACCAATATTGACCGAGCTGGAGTCATTTTCTCATCTTAACAGAGGCTCTTCTTTGCTTGGCCAGACTAAATTCTAGTTTGGGTAGCTCGTTGGACCAAGTTATAACGCGCCGGTCTGATAACCGACAGGACCCAAGTTCAATTCCTCACCGGGGTGAAATTATCTGACCACGGCACAATCACGTAGATACAGCCTTTCTGAGGAGATGATAAACCTAAAAAGTAGTCGTAATCTATCATCATCATCATCATCATCTCATCATTCATCTCATTACCCACACACAAGCCCAAGAGCTTATGTGGGCTTCACCATCGACAGAAAAACAGTATTTCCGGACCAGAAAAGTGATGTGCATGACACATACATTACCTTTTGGACATCATTACCCATAATTTAAATTCAAAGAGGAATTGTAGCAAGTAGCCTACAGGTAAAGCCTAGTTTTCTCTTTCAGATTAAACAGGGTTCGCCAGTGGAAGGCCCGAAAAACAGGGTTATACAGACCCGACTGCAAAAGTGCATAGATTCCAATGAAGGACATTTGGAAGATGTTATATTAAAAAAAAATTTTTTTCACTTATTGTACACTAAATGGCTACATTTCTACATTATATTTATGATAATAAAATAACAAAAATACAATTCATTAAATAATCTGTTGCTTATCTAAATCGTCCCGTTTCACTGGTGAACCCTGTACTATCTATATTATATACATCATTGTAATAGTTGTAAAGTATTAACAAATGATTTGATTTATTTATTAATTACAACTTACATTGCCAGGTCTGATGAGACCTATGGCAAACACTAATTAATGTAATCAAAATCATTCATAGCAGAAAACAAAAATTGACAATAATGATAAATAAAATAATATAAATTTATTTATTTATTTATTCTGTAGATGAATGATTACAATAAAAGGTTAAAACACAGACAACAAAGTGCAAAACGTCTTTTCCCAAATTTCGATACATAATTATTTAAAAGAGGTTATGTTTACAAGATCATCAACACTATCAGCACAATTCACAAATTTGCACTGTCAAAAATTAAAAACTATCATATAGAATGGAGGTTGGAGGAGGTTGATTTAAAGTCAAAATAACACCAAAAAATATATAAAACTATTTTTAAATATCAAATTACACTTTAAATTTTGAAGCTAAACATTTCAGTTGATTATTTTTCCAGCCTCTTAAATGATAAGATGGATAGAATAGTATTTTAATAAGAAATAAAAGGATGGAATTAGAAGCAGTTATATCGTGAGATATAGTTGGGTAAGTGATATTACAGAGGATGCTATGTTCATTATTGAGTGAGCTGACACGACTGACAGCTTCTCACAGCAGGGATAATGCTACATAGCAAGAAATAAACTGGAAATAGGAGGACTGATGCGTGTTTTCTCATTCAATTTAATAGGAATATTGTTGAAAATCCAAAACATGATCATTTTTTGTTACAGAGGATTCTAAGTTTATTATTAGGTGAGCTGACACGAAGCTTCTCACAGCAGGGATAATGCTACATAGCAAGAAATAAACTGGAAATAGGAGGACTAATGCGTGTTTTCTTATTCAATTTAGTATAAATATTGTTTAAAATTCCAAAAACATGATCATTTTTTGTTACAGAGTGCCATATATACCAGATGATGAATAAGGATGTTCAACATATCATTATTCAAGTTGATATTATTTAATATCTGTTAATAACAGTTTAGTCGGTAATTGGAATTCAATACATAATGTTTACTCCAGAGAACGCATTTTCAATTATTATTCATAGTTAAGATATAACACAGAGGATTCCAAGTTTATTATTAGGTGAGCTGACACGACTTACAGCTTCTCAAAGCAGGGATAATAATGCTACATATCAAAGAATAAACTGAAAATAGGAGAACAACTAATGTGTGTTTTCTCAATCAATTTGGAGTAAATAGATTTGAAATGACCAAAAACATGATAATTTCATTGTTACAGAGGATGCTATTCTCATTATTAGGTGAGGTGACATGACTGTCAGGTTGATATGTGCTTCTCAAAGTAGGGATGATGTCATATGGCAAGGAATAGACTGGAAATAGGAGGACTAATGCTTGTTTTAGAGCAAGGAGCTTCCTTTTGATATAGGTTTTGTATCAAGTAGTTGATCTTCTTGAGAGTGAGCTCTGTTACATACCTGGCTGATAGGCGTCATGGTGTGACGGCGGTGGCGGCGCGTGGTGTGGCGGCGTGGTGTGATGCTGTTCTGCCGCTCCGGCTCCGCCGCCGCCGCCCCCACTGGCGCCGCCTCCCGGCGAGTGCAGCGACTTGGCCGTGGTGTTTGTGCAGACAATGTACTCCACTTCGTCGGTGTAGGGGTTGAGGAAGGCGAAGGCCGACGTGCGCAGCCACACCCACTCGCGGTTCTTCGCCCTGAACCGGTACATCACCGACATCACCTGGCCTTTCAGCTTCAACACTACAAACACAACACAACATCGAACGATTGAATATTGAAATTTTTATACATCAACTCAAAACAATGAGTAAATTTGTGAATAATAATATTTGCATTTCATTACCATGAAGCAATAGTATAGTCTGTTCAAGCGAAATGACTCCAGCTTGGTCAATATTGGTTCAAAAATTATAAAGTTGGGTCACAAATTGTAGAAAACATTCTGATCCACGATTGGAGACCAATTTTATAATTTTTCAACAAATATTATAGAAATTTAAAACAGTGAATCTCAAAAATTGTGTTGATCTATGAAAGTATTTTCAGCTTACAATGTTATCAAAATTCAATATGTATGTTATTAAACGCAGATAGGCCATGGTATACTCTTTTTAAAGGAATTAGAAAAAGTATCTAGATTTTAATGAGGCACCACATGAAATACATATTTCGACAAAAGTGGGTACCTAGGCTAAAAACTTGAGTCGCAATTCATAATACTGCATTATCTATAAATGTTAGTTATCAATAAATACTGTAATATAGTTTAGTGAGGATAATTATGAATCAAATAGATTATTTCAAGTCACCATATAACTTCCTACTACCATATAGCGAGTTTGAGAGAATTCCGAAAAATGAGAATGATTCAGAGCTCAAACCATTACAAAATTGCTTCAAAAAAATGGATTTAAGGTTAATAAGGTTATAGATTTAAGGTAATAAATTGAAATAGGTTTCAAGTTTATATGCTTCAATTTATTTATTCATCCCTGTCTCTCTAAAATTTAATAAATTTAAAATTCTTATTTAATAAGAATACGTATAAAAATACTTATTTCGCCAGAAATACAAAATACGTATGCGAAAGGAAAATATAATAAATTTCAAAGTATTGCCACAGCCAGCAGAGTCAAACTAAATAAATAAATAAATAAATGAATGTTGATTTTGAAGAACACGTTGATATAGTCTGTCCAAGCAAAGAAGACACTCTGGCAAGATGGGAAAATGACTCGAGCTCGGTCAGTATTTGTTCAAAAATTATAAATTTGTTCTCAAATTGTAGGAAACTTATTCCTCTACAATTTTTGAATCAATATTGACAGAGCTGAAGTCGTTTTCCCATCTTGTCAGAATGCCTTCTTTGCTTGGACAAACTCATCACCGTGTTCTTCATCAGACACAAAAATCGTTACAACTTGAGATAAATGTTCATTCAAATCAATGACAAGTTAGGCACTAGTCGAAAAGAATGGATCACAACAATATACGACACACATCAATGGAGTAAAAAATAACTTTGATCTCTGTAAAGAATAACATTCGCAGTTCTTCAGTCGGAATCGGTACATAACCTGGCACTTTAGTTTCGAAGTGTCATTTAATTGTCCATCTACGGGCGTATTGAAAAATTCCTATTTCAGTTTTACAATTGAAATCAAAATGACTACCATTTCAAAATGGAATCTTAGAACCGTGTCGTGATGAACGTTTTTCGATACAGGAGGAACTTTTCGATACAGTCCAAATTCCACTTTACAATACATTCCTTGTTTCGTTTCGAAATCAGGTGATAAAAAGTAAACAGTGTTCAACTAACCTCAAAATCAAAACTGCGATTGGGATTCAGTAGCCTACCAGTATTTTTTCGTCAATATTTCAATTTACGTATTTGAATATTTAAATAATTTGAATAGTCCAAAGTTTAAATAGTTTAATATACTTATAACTTTGTTAGTGAATATGTTGATAACTTTCACTTTTACAACAACACTCACGATTTTGTTGCTTGTCAAATGCGTTTTGTGGTTCTGACTGATATGTTTTTTTAACATATTCAACAAGTAATGAGTTGATTATCATAACAGTTCAAGTAGGATGAAGACAAAAGAAGTTAAATAAACGACGGTATGTTGATTTTTATAATAGCGTACACTTATAGCTTGATACTGGTGGTCTATAGCTTGATACTGGTCTGATACTGATAACTACACTGGTGGTCGTAGATAAAATAGTGTATGCAACGGTTGTATTAGGCCTTTATAGCATTCGTGAGATATTTAGAGCACTCGCTTCGCTCGTGGCTCTAACTTACATCTCACCTCATGCTATAAAGGCTCCCATTATACAACCGTTGCATAAACTACTATTTTACTATCTGTAAAACTCAGTACAATGTACTGTTTGCTATGTTGTTAAAATATTGTTTTTTATTGTGCTTGAATTGCAGTGAATTGTGATATTAAATGAAAAGACAAGATATTGTCGAATCACATATTTATAAAAAAATCGAAATACCGGTTGCGGTTGCTACACCTTTATCAATCTTCGGTAAACTTTTTAATTTTTTTAAAATAAATCTGTGGTTTGACTCATTTAATATTGACAAATAATAAATTGTGTCCCACTCACCTTGTTCGAAGCTCTCCTTCATGTGCGTCTGGTCCTCGGGATGAAAGAACTCAAAGCAGGACTTGGAGAGCAGCTCAGGCGGCGAATAACCCAGTAAACCAATCACACGCTGGTCGACAAACGTGAATTTTCCGTCCATCGAGTGTCGCGATATGAACTCTGCCACAAAAAAAATCATCGACATTAAAGTCACTTCAACTCTATTGTGGATTAGCAACTCAATAATTATTTAATCCTAATTACATGGGCAAAAGGTCTTCAATGTATTGAAGACCTTTATTTAAGACCGATATGAACTCTCAGAAAAAACCATCAACATTAAAATCACTTTAACTCCATTGTCGAGTAGATATGCAACTCAATATAAAATCCTAATTAGATGGGCAAAAGGTCTTCAATGTATAATTGCCAGTATGGATGTATTGAATATATTTGGATATGTTTGAATATTTTATGTGATTTCAAAAATGACGTTGTTATAATACAAATAATTGTATTTTCTGAAAATAAATAATTTGAATAGAATCCAGTAAACATAATTAATTGTCAGTCGCTTGGATCTTTCACGGAAAAGGTGGAGATATGATTATAGTCTGTCCAAGCAAAGAAGACCCTCTAGCAACATGAGAAAATGACTCCAGCTCGGTCAATATTAGTTCAAAAATTATTGATCTGGTCTCAATTGTAGGAAACATTCTGATCTATAATTTGAGACCAAGTCAATAATTTTTGAAGCAATATAGACCGAGCTTGAGTCATTTTCCCATCTTGCCAGAGGGTCTTCTTTGCCTGGACAGACTATACTTGATAAATGCCTCTACAACTTCAATAGTCTTATCTAGGATATGATTAATAAACATTACTTCAACTGTTCAATGTTTCTTTGACAGAATTATAACTAAATTGCATTGACCATTCTTCTTGAAAAGTGTCTTGAGTAGAGAGAATTTATCATTACATAGTGTATAGTCTGTCTAAGCAAAGAAGACATTCTGGCAAGATGTGAAAATAACTCCAGATCGGTCAATATTGGTTCAAAACTTATAAACTTTGTCTCAAATTGTAGATCAGAATGTTTTCTACAATTTGAAACCAAATTTATAGTTTTTGAACCAATATTGACTGATCTGGAGTCATTTTCCCATCTTGCCAGAATGCCTTCTTCACTCGACCAGACTATATTTATTTAGTTATTTACAAATAATACTTAATTGTAAGATTCAACAGGCTTCAGCGTTCAGTCTTAGAACTGTCCCGTTTCCAATTTAGAATACAATCAAGGTTATGTTTGTTGCTTTTCTTTCACAGTCACAAATTCACTCTAAACACTTCAAAATTTTAGAAGATTAATGTAAGATTAATGTTAAAATTAAGATTAAAATTGAATGTGAAAAATGATTAAAATTAAGAAGATTAATGTTTCTAGCCGAAATTTGCCAAATTTATTTGAAAGTTCACATTTTAACTAAAAAATTTTAACATAGAAAACTAATATGAAATAGGAAATTAAATCCTCAATTGGAATTACTCGTATCAACGAGCTCCCTTCTTGTATTAAATTTTGCACTCTGTATCACTAATGCGTGTAAAAAATCCGCCGTGTAACGAATTCTCAAAGAACATATTGAAATGTCGTTTTGTGTAATGTTAGCACTGACCGGCGTTGTTGTTTGATGAGGATAGGTCGCTGGTATTGGGCGTGGAGGTGACCTGCAGCCGACCAATGGCCACCAGGCAACAGTGAGAGCCGTCCTCCTCCACGGCGCGCTCCATTTGCACACCTGACAACAAAACAAAAAAAAATCTCCCATCAGCACCAAAACAAATACACCATACTTTACTAAACAATCAATTGTAACATTAATTATTAATTAAGCATTCAGATTGGTTTCTTAATTATAGGTTGGTTGCTTAATGATATATTAATTAAGCATTCAGATTGGTTTCTATAGGTGACGCCAAACAGTTGGGCGGTTTCGTCTGTCTCTTGTAGGCTACGTGATGTAACCTACAAACAGCCGATGTAATAAATCCATTCATTTCAAAAACTAGGTCTAGGTCTAGCTAAAACCATTGTAACTTTTGGTTTCATTAACATCATCATAGGCCTAGCTAGATGAACGACGAGATAAACCTGCACAATACGATCTAATTTCGTATTCTAATGATATTCAGGGAATCGATATATTTATCGGTTGATTAATATTTTTTTCCCAAAGTATAACGGAAATATAATATGAGAATAGACGCTGAAAATAGTTAATAATTGTTGTTTCTTTTTTCAGATATCTAATATCGTAAGATTGCATGTTTGACGTCTAGTGGGATCGGACTCCCTACTAGCTTATTTATTCAGTCGGTATACGAACCAGAAATCATATCTATAATCGTATAATGATACTAAATAGGTATTAATAAAATAATATAATTATTACCAATTTTAAGAATGAATTGTCCCTTCCTTGTTTGGGCTTTCTAAATTAATAGTTTTTGATTGTTGCAATTTCGACTATTCCAACAGTCTCTCTATTACCTTTAGTCTATCCAAGCAAAGAAGAACCTCTGCCTAGATGGGAAAATGACCTTAGCTTGGTCAATATTTGTTCAAAAATTATAAATGTGATCTTAAAAGTAGATCAAATTGTTTCTCACAATTTGGGATCTAATCTATAACTTTGGAACCAAAATTGACCGAGCTTGAGTCAGTTTCCCATCTTGCCAGAGGCAGAGGGTCTTCTTCGCTTGGACAGATATTACAAAATCGAACTTATCCACAGAATTATGTTTTTGCTCAAGCTGACTTGCATTAGAAACAAGCTGTTGTGGATGAATGCAAATCCCCATCTACTTTACAATCACGACAAAGTTAGTCAGCTAATATTCAACTACCATAATTGCGACAAAGTGGGTTAGCCTAATATAATTTACAATTACGACAAAGTGTGTCGTCTAATCTACATTTTACTATAGGGACAAAATGTGTCATCCAATCCACATTTTACTATTGCGACAAAGTGTGTCGCCTTATCTACACTCTACTATTGCGACAAAGTGTATATCCGAATCTAATAACTATTGCGACAAAGTGTGCCGCCTAATCTAATTAATAATTGCGACTTGAATGGTTGCTGATACGCTACCAGACAGCGGCTGGCCGTCAAACTGACCGGTGGGCGGCCAGTTCTTGATGTAGCCGGTGCAGTGGATGACCGCGTAGTTGTGGCCGTCGCGCGACGGACCGGGACCGAGCGAGTTGCGCTGCTTGAGGCGGTTGAGGTGGCCAGCGACCATGCTGTCTGCGCCCACTCCGCCGATTCGCATCCGACAGATGAAGCCGCGTCGCGAGCCCATGCACAGACGCATCGACGCTAAAACAACAAACAAAACAATGAATAACATTTTCATTTCTCTTAATCATAACAAATCCAATTGTCAAATAATCAATAATTAATAAACAGCCTACATGATATATCAAATACAACATAGGTTACTTTATGAGTAATTGTGAAAGTAATTTTTATTCATTAATTTAACATACATATGAAAAAGGATATGAAATCCCATAAATTGACCCCTAAACAAAAGAAAAGGTAAACATGAAAACTGTATTCATGTTCTATATTTATTATCTAAGGTTGAGTGGTAGAAAGGACTTCCTAGTCCTAACTCCGCCTAATAAAGGATATTTTCATTTCATTTAATAATAATAATTATTATTATTATTTCATTTAATTATCATCATTATCTATCATTGAATACAAAGGTGAGTGCAACAAGCTTACTTTCCACTTCAAACAGTTTAGAATTTTCATATCAGTTCACTCCAAAGTTTCAATTATACACCAAATGAAAATTCAAAAGATTTAAATATTTTGAACTCATTTAAAAGGTTTTGAGCTGAATAATAACAAACTTGTTAGTAACCAATTCTTCTTCTTCTTTTTTCTCCACTACCTCTTTTTGCCCTTCTCAAGTGTTTTCTCGTTTATATTTTTGACTTGAAAAAGCACAGAACTTAGAAGGAAAGAGGAATTTTTGTGAAGCCTCAATGTGAAGCCGTGGGCTGAGAAAGAGTTCTTCTTCTTCCCCATTATGCCTTTACAGTGTTGTAGTAACCAATAATTCTCATTAGCCTAATTAACTTCATCACTTTAAGATAGCAATTAGAATTTAATAAAATCTTCAAGTAATGTATGACTCACACTGATGGCCCTCCTTTTTGACGGTGCCCGTTTTGAGGTCGAGTATACGGCCCGAGTTCTGTGGCTCCTGGGTACTGAGCTGTTCGCGCACCTTCTCCACGTCCTCCGGGTGCAGGTGCTCGTAGATGCACGAGCCGAACCACTCCGCCTGTGACATCAAACAAAACAAATCGCATCACAAACTAAAATCAAGCAAAAGCCAAGAAATACACAACTAACACATGGCTACACAGTACACAAGTCAAAATGTATGTATAATTTTCATGTGAAAATGACCTGCTCTTTCAATAAAAACTATTCAAAATTGGGTGGTAGAGACGTATTAGACTTCAGTGTTATATTTCAATCTCGTGAATAAAAAATTATGCCATATATAAATCTGCTCAGAAAGTGACCTGGTCCTCGCTCGAAAAATATTTACAAGTTACAATCTTCCGATTGCAAATGGGGGAGCCACGACAACTGGCGTTACACTAGAAAGTTCAAATTTGGGTTATTTTCGATGCATAGAACATTGTTACATTTGAAATACTAATAACAAGTAAATTATCGAAAGGCAAATAAACAAACATATTCAACTATAAACAATTGAAATTATTAACAAATATTCAATATATTATATTGGGAAATTTTTATTTGGGTTACAGCTGACGCAAAAAGTTGGGCAATTATTATTTGTTTATTCATTTATAATTCCGTCCGCTTCTTTTGTGCTCCAAAAGCTGATGTTTACAATTTGGCTATGCCTAAAATGATGATTTTTTGAAATCAAAATAAACAATAGTACATCAGCTGTTAATGGATTACATCACGTGCAAGAGACAGACGACACCGCCGAACTTATTGGCGTCAGATGTATGTGTTGATAATTTACGGGTTTTTAAATATATATGACAGAATGTGATGTGACGATATTCAGTGTAATTGTAAATTTGACGAATAAAGAAGCATTTTGATTTAATAAATAAAATGTACTTGTGAATTTAATGAATAAAGATACAGTAGAACGTCGGTAATCCGGATTAATTGGGACCGGACCCCATCCGGATTATCGAAATTACCTTACAAAAAAGGCCAGCCGGCTCTATTTGAGAAAAAACTATTTAAAATAGTATATTTTCTATCAGAAAATAATAGAAAATTATTTCCTTTCGCTAAACACTACAGTATGTATTCTTTCATCCCCCACATTTTAGTAAAGAACTTAGTGCAAGGGCAGTCGGTACAAATATTTTTATTTCTTGTTGGAGACGAATCCGGATTATCGACGTTGATCAACTTAAGAAGATGATACAAGATGCAAAGCTAGCTTTTTGTATACGATTGACTCAAGCTCTACTATAGACTGATGATTATTAGATTTCACTTTTGTATTGTACTGACCTGCGAGTGGTTGAGCACAGGACTGACAGAGTCAGATACATAGATAATGCGCCCCGTGTCGCAGGTGACCACAAACAGAAACCCGTCGGCCGCCTCCAGAATCAGATGCTTGAGCTCCTGATCGGTGAGGAAGCTCGGCTTGTACGTGCCGTCCGAGCTTGTGTTGCCTGTGCCTAACAAACAAAACAAACAAACAAACACAATGTTAGTCACAAATTTCAACAACAACACAACCAATATTGATAATATCCTCATTAAAGTATGGCGTATTAGTGAATATTTCCGAAGACGTTCCACAACCGACATAAACACAATTTACAATGATGGAAAATTGTGATAGTTCTTCATTTTATACAAAGTGAATGAGATATTGTTGAATTTATACAGCAAAAAACTTATTGATCTGATTTTATAGAGCCAAAAACACAGGAAGCACTAATCCACAATCGGGAATAATTGAATAGAAAAATTTTCAAATCACAAATTTGCAATGGCAGCCAAACTCGGTTGCTTCTATAAGAATACAACCAATACTCAATAAATATATGAAGACATACAGTCTAAAGCACGAGTCTTATGCAAACGACTCAATTCCCTCTCAAGAATCAAACAAAGAACACATTCTGGCAAGATGGGAAAATGGCTCCAGCTCGGTCAATATTGATTCAGAAATTTTAAATTTGGTCTTAATTTGGTCAGCTCGGTCAATATTGATTCAGAAATTTTAAATTTGGTCTTATATTGTAGATCAGAATGTTTCCTACGATTGAGACCAAATAAATAATTTTTGAACCAATATTGACTAAGCTGGAGTCATTTTCCCATTTTGCCAGAGGGTCTTCTTTGCTTGGACAGACTATAGTACATTCGAAAATATACACAAGATGATAAATGTATCAAAATAAATAATCTAATTAAATGCCTTGCATCATTATTGGAAATTTTTGTATTAATAGTAATGCAATTAGACTTTTTGATGTCAGCTATAAAACGGAAGTGCGCATAATTCATTCAATTGCCTTTCAATTTGATACATTCAATAGAAATAAACTAAACGATTCAATTTCAATATCACGATAAATGACACAGCCTAATGTCAAGGTCTTACAAAATCATTTAGGCCTATAGTGTTTTATAATTATAATTATCATGTATCATACATTGCATTTTTTTTAATACAATACCTTGCCATTGAATTCGATACTATTAACAATCCCATCAAATGTGTTTAAATGGATGCGATTTATTCATTTACATCTATTACCTTATAATTCAATCTCATAATCTCCCTTTAATCTCATACACCTTAAAATTTTGATGAATTATAATTAATTATTTTTGAACCTTTACACCTTATTTCATACACCTTTTGATTAGATTACTACACATCTGCACATACTGCACATTCAATTAATCCACACTTGGTCCAGTTTTGTGTGCTGCATAGCATAATTACGACTATTTAGCATACTCTATATTACGTTTGACTATAGATCACAAAGTCGACCAAATGTAGACATTAAAATCAGAAAATGGCATCAACTTGCTGTGAATCCGTGGTCAAGTTGAATAATAACATACCGTTATACTGTTATGCAGTTTTTCTTACAATAATTTTATTAGACCTGAACCATTGACTCTATTACTCTAATTGTATAGTAAGTACAATTAAGTTCAAGTACTGAGTACTATAATTCATTCATCATAATAATTTTATACTTCCCATTCCTCCTACAATCTTTCTTCATTTTCGTCATGCCCTTCTTTTCAACATTCCAATATGTTTTTGAATGTCTTCTCATATCTTTATTATCATCTTCATTCATCATTCTTTCTATCAACCATCTTCTATGCATTTTTGCTTATTTCTATCTCTTAGTTACTTCACATCAAAGAACGTTTTGGGCTGAATTTCCTGTGTTTTTACCATTTATTGTAATCTTCTGAATAAATAAATAAATAAATAAACAGGCTTCATAGCCCAAAACTGTTCCTCTAAAATTTATACAAACAAACCAAACAAAAAATTGTCTTTGCCTAACCTATTCTAGGAATAAAATTAACAATTGACAAAAATTAAACTTAATATTCCTTTTTATACATTTCTTTTATAAAGAATACAATGAAGAAAACTTCTATTCCAATTTAGTTGAAAAATCTAGCCTACAAGTCAGGTTATATGTAAAAACATTTACTGGAAAATCTTTTTTTTTTAAATTCTGTTGCCCAGTCTCCACATAAATATGTCTACCTCTCCACATAATAGTATGCAGAAACAATGAGCAATGAATATTATAGAGAGGCCATACACACCGGATGGGATGCGCCCTGCATATATGATATTATAGTCTGTCCAAGCAAAGAAGACATTCTGGCAAGATGGGAAATGACTCCAGCTCGGTCAATATTGGTTCAAAAAGTATAAATTTGATCTTAAATTTTATATCAGAATGTTTCCTACGATTTGACACCAAATTTATTATTTTTGAAGAAAAATTGATAGAGCTTGATTCATTCTTCCATCTTGCCAGAATGTCTTCTTTGCTTGAACCGGCTATATCACAGAAGTTCCCACAACTACCCAAAGAATATTACTCACTCTTTCTATTCACAAACTACTGCTTGCATTTCTTCTTCTTCTTCTTCTTCTTCTTCTTCTTCTTCTTCTTCTTCTTCTTCTTCTTCCTTCTCAACCTCACTGTTGCTTCCGAAAGGACATTATTATTTATTAGATGGTCAGCAGCACTGCACAGTGACGAAAGGAAGTAACATTCTTCTTCTTCGTCTTCTTCTTCTTCTTCTTCGTCTTCTTCTTCTTTCCCCTCGTTTCTTTGTGTGTCTCATTCCCATCATGTTCCCTTTTCTTTGCTTCCTTTACATCAAATCCTATATAATAATTTTATACTCACAATTCCTCCTACAATCTTTCTCCATTTTCGTCATGCCCTTCTTTTCAACATTCCAATATGTTTTTGAATGTCTTCTCATATCTTTATTATCATCTTCATTCATCATTCTTTCTATCAACCATCTTCTATGCATTTTTGCTTATTCAACATGACAACGATTCTCGACTATAATATTTCCCTCTGTCCAAGTACAGGATATCTATTTTCTATCGTGCTTTATTCCCATTTTTCCATCCCTTTGTTTCTTCACCTTCATTTTTACTACCTTTTCTTCTTTGCTAATTTTCGTCTAATTTTGCTTCCTTCCTTCTCGTTTTTTTCTCTGCCCCAACCTTCCTCATCGCTTCTTCTCTATCTTCTTCTCATTTTTCATTTCTTATCTAATCTTCATCTTCTCTTCCTCCTCCTTTCTTCCTTTTTCTCATATTCTACTTCCTATTCTTTCACTTCTAACTCCTGTTTTTCCTTTTTTCTCCTTCCTTCATCATATTATCTTTCTTCTTATTGGTCTTTCTCTGTGGTCGTCTTTTTTCACTTCTTCTTCTTTTTCTCCTCATTCTCTTTCACATTTCCTTTCCTTTCTTCCTTCTTCTTCTTCTTCTTCTTCTTCTTCTTCTTCTTCTTCTTCTTCTTCTTCTTCTTCTTCTTCTTCTTCTTCTTCTTCTTCTTCTTCTTCTTCTTCTTCTTCTTCTTCTTCTCTTCCTCTTCTTCTTCTTCTTCTCTTCTTCTTCTTCCTCTTCCTCCTTCTTCTTCTTCTTCTTCTTCCTTCTTCTTCTTCTTCTTCTTCTTCTTCTTCTTCTTCTTCTTCTTCTTCTTCTTCTTCTTCTTCTTCTTCTTCTTCTTCTTCTTCTTCTTCTTCTTCTTCTTCTTCTTCTTCTTCTTCTTCTTCTTCCTTCATCACTCCATCACTTGCAGCAGCCACTGCACCAAACTCTGTTCAATTATAGACGAGATTCTCGCCACCAGACTTTCTAGCCGGTGTCTTTTCTATTGTGGGTGTTCGCCAGGGAAACAATACAGTAAAGTACATACAGAAACAGTAAGTTACATATAGACTGTCCAAGTAAAGAAGACCGTCTGGCATAATGAGAAAGTGACTCCAGCTCGGACGCTATCGGTTCAAAAATTATTGATCTTGTCTGAAAATTGTAGGAAACATTCCTATCTACAATTTAAGACCGAATCAATAATTTTTGAACAAATATTGACTAATCTGGAGTCATTTTCCCATCTTGCCAGAGGGTCTTCTTTGCTTGGACAGACTATACAAATACAATTGGAAGGACGCGTATCATTATTGAAAGGTCTTATATAGTATTAAATCTTGTTATTTATTGTTCCATAAATTAAAATTTATTGAGGCTTTTCAATCTTCCTGAGAGGAAATTAAACCATGAACACCCCAAGATTAGTGAAGAGTACTCTAACTAAAATAAGAACTCTACTATAGTTTGTCCAAACAAAGAAGACATTCTGGCAAGATGAGAAAATGACTCCAGCTCAGTCCTAATGGGTTGAAAATTCATAAATTCGATCTCAAATTGTGAAAAAAATTATGATCTACAATTCAAGATCATATTTATTATTTTCGGACAAATATTGTCCGACCTGGAGTCATTTTGATTCCATCTTGCCAGAATGTCTTCTTTGCTTAGACAACTATACCCTTGTGCACACACAGCTTCAAAGTTGCCCTCATAATGGAATCCCTATATGGTTTGAATTAAATTTATTTTTCATTACTATTTAAGATCAAATTTATTATTCTTCGATGAATAATATTGTGTGTTCACAAGGTTATAGTCTGTCTAAGCAAAGAAGATATTCTGGCAAGATGAGAAAATGACTCCAGCTCGGTCCTAATGGGTTGAAAATTTATAAATTCGATCTCAAATTGTGAAAAAATTATGATTTACAATCTAAGATAAAATTTATTATTTTTGTACAAATATTGACCGAGTTGGAGTCATTTTGATTCCATCTTGCCAGAATGTCTACTTTGCTTAGACGTACTATAACCTTGTGAACACATAGCTTCAGAGCTTTAAAGATTCCACTATGTAGGGCAGCTTAGAATCCCTATGCTTTAAATGAAATTTTTTTAAAATTGAAAGCAATTTTTCCGTTTTGATAGTGACTGTGAGACTAGACTACTACCAGGTCACTCACAGCCAGTTCAGGTGAGTTTCACTGGCGGCTCGTGCCCACGAAACAGGTGAAGTGCTGTACAGTAAAAGATACGGGCACTTCACCTGTTTCGTGGCTACGAGCCGCCAGTGGTGAGTTTGCGTGTTTCGTTTACTGAATAATATTTCGTCTACTACCTGGATCACTGCTGCTCTGCTGCTATTATACGAAGAACTTTGCTTTCGTTTAATTTAACTAATAGCCACAATTGGCCTGCTACATCACCACAATTATCATCATCATCGTCGTCATAATTTTAGACAGCCGCCATTTTGGATTTCAGATAAAAGTTACCGCCGAAGACTGGACAATCTCTCTCAACCGCTCTCTCACTCTCTATCTCTCTCTCTCTCTCTCTCTCTCTCTCTCTTTCTCAAGGCCAAGTGCTAATGGAAAGGATATCCTTATTATCCTTTCCCAAGAATGGACATATATATGTCTAAACTTCGCCTTTTCACTTAGATAACTTACACTCCTTATTCATTTTTAAGATCTTCGAACTAAATTTTGTATAAATTTCTCATTCATTACGTCACCGTTTTGTATTTTTACTAGAAGTTTCTATTTTGTGAAATTTATAAGATAATTTTGTTTCACTCATTCATATTACAATGTAGAATCTAAGCCAAATTTTGTTATCTATTTGAATAAAGTAATCTAATCTAATCTAATCTCTTAGGGTTGTGTGGTAGAGAGGACCAAGAGTCCTAACTCCGCCCTTAATAAACAAACAATCAATCAATCAATCAATCAATCTCTCTCTCACACACTCTCTCTCTCATTCACTCTGTCTCTCTCGCTCTGTCTAGCCCTAGCTCAATCTCTATTATAATAATAATAACAATAATAGTAATAGAGCATAGAATAATTTTAGTTCATTCACTTCACGAAAGCCGAGTCTCTTCAGTCTTTGTGAATGAAATTAACATAGAAAATTAGATATTCACATATGTAAGGTTGTACAGAGGGGTAGAAATAAAGCCGCATTATATGGCGGATTTTATAAACGTTGTAGTGATAAAGAGCCTGTTACATTCACCTATGTATTACTATGTATAACTATGTATATAACTATAACTATAGGTATGACTATGTACTCACTTATTTTCTCTTAGGCAGTGCGGCCTCAGCCGGCTACTGTATTCGTTGAAACTTTAAATAATTAAAATCAAAGAACCCTTTTTTAATATTTTCATTTTACACTACATTTTTCGGCGATAAAGCCATTTCCAAGTGTAAATGCACTTTGATTTAAATCATTTAAAGTTTTAATTCACCTATGTGTATGATAGTGATGATTGTCATCACAGTGTATAGTCTGTTTCAAGCAAATAAGACCCTCTGGCGAGATGGGAGAATGACTCAAGCTCGGTCAATATTGGTTCAAAAATTATTGTTTTGATCTGAAATTATAGAAAACAGTTCGATCTACTATTAAGACCACATTTATAATTGTTGAACAGATATTGACCAAGCTGGAGTCATTTTTCCATCTTGCCAGAGGATCTTCTTTGCTTAGACAGACTATACCAGTATTGAAACGTCTTCTTGAGTCGTATTTCAATTTACATCTTTTCAGATTGAAGTATCAATAATGAAACAATAGAATAAAAAAGTTTAGTATCATCATTAAAACGCCTTTAACATACAAAGTCCCATTAATATTGAATCGCGTATCAAATTTGATGAGCCACTGTATCTTTTCAAAAAAAAAACCATTTACACACAGTGTGACATTTTGAAGCGGAATGTCATTTTATGCAGGTATGTATATCCTTACAAACAAAGAAGACCCTCTGGCAAGATGAGAAAATGACTTCAGCTCAGTCAATATTGGTTCAAAAACAATTAATTTGGTCTCAAATTGTAAGGAACATTCTGATCTACAATTTGAGGCCAAATCAATATTTTTGAACCAATATTGACCGAGCTGCAGTCATTTTCTCATCTTGCCAGAGGGTCTTCTTTGCTTGGACAGACTATCTGAAAGCGTTGGTTATTTGCGATGTATGACAAGGATTGGCCCAGCAGTGAGGTATAGTCTGTCCAAGCAGAGGAGACCCTCTGGCAAGATGAGAAAATGACTCCAGCTTGGTCAATATTTGTTCAACAATTATAAATGTGTACACTTAATAGTAGATCAAATTGTTTCCTACAATTTAAGATCAAATTCATAATTTTTGAACCAATACTGACGAAGTTGAGGCATTTCCCCATCTTGTCAGAGGGTCTTCTTTGCTTGGGCAGACTATATACTGTAAACAGAACAGCAGTGGCAAAAGCAACATAAACCGTGAAATAAATCCATCAAATGCCACCACGAAAAGGGACAAATCGCAAACCAACAGCACCCCTCCCCACAACACCAGCATCCACCCCACAGCGGTATACACAAAAGCAATAAAAATTGACTACACCTATAACACCTCCTCTTCCTCCTCTTCTTCCTCCTCCTCCTCTATTATCCCTCTCACTATCTTTCCTCATTCTCCTCCTCCCCCTCCTCTTCTGCTTCTTCTTCTTCTTCTTCTTCTTCTTCTTCTTCTTCTTCTTCTTCTTCTTCTTCTTCTTCTTCTTCTTGTACTTCAACTTCTTCTTCTTCTTCTTCTTCTTCTTCTTAAGAATACCCGACAATAACCAACAATATTCCACTATGTCCCACAATATCCCATTCTTCTTCTTCTCCTTTTGTCTTATTCTTCTTCTTCTCCTGTCTCCTTCTTCTTCCCCTCCTTCTTCTTCTTCTGTCTCATTATTCTTCCTCTTCTTCTTCCTCTTCTTCTTCCCCCTCTGCTTCTTCTTCTTCAGAATATCCCACAATACCCCAAAAAACGCCCCACAATATCCCATTCTTCTTCTTGTACTTCTTCTTCTTCCTCCTCTTCTGTTTTATTCTTCTTATTCTGTCGTATTCTTCTTCTTCTTCTTCTTCTTCTTCTTCTTCTTCATCTTCTTCTTCAGAATATCCCACGATAAATGCCCCACAATATCCCAAAAAATGCCCCACAATATCCCATTCTTCTCCATCTTTTTCTGCTTCTTCTTCATCTTCTTCTTCTTCTCCTCCTCCTTCCGTCTTCTTCTTCTCCATCTTCTCTCTTCTTCACTATTTGTCTCTTCAACTTGCCGCAGATATAGTAAACTCAGTCAATGATTTTGCTTCACCTTTGTTCCTAATCTTTGTCTCTTCTTCATTTTTTCTCTTTCTCTGTCTCTCTCCTCCTGTCCTCTTCTACTTTCTTCTCGTAGCTATTTTATTCTCCCCTTCTCCTACTATACTTTTTGCTTCTCCTTTCCTTCTTTCCACCATATTTCTCCTCTTTCTTAACCCTTGTTCCTAATCTTCTTCACCTCTTCCTCCTCTCTTTCTATCGTTAATCGTTCATTCCTCATCACTCCTCCTCCTTCCTCCTTCTAGCTATGTCCTTCTTCTCCTCTTTCACGTAGGCTACTTTCATCATTAAAATCTATATTAACACTTATTCATTCCGCTCTGCAACATATTATGATAAAAATTACGTCACTGGCGGCTCGTGCCCACGAAAAAGGTGAAGTGCTGTACAGTAAAAGATACAGGATCTTCACCTTTCTCGTGGGTACGAGCCGCCAGCAGTGATTGTCTCGTATCAACGAGCTTCCTTCCTGTATTAATTTTGAACTCTGTATCATTACTGCGTATCAGAACGTATTATTTCCACGTAAATCGAATAAGATTTGGCAAAGAATGATTCGATTCAATAAATTTGACCAATCAAAACTTAGTGTGACACTCAATGGCCCAACTTTGATTATACATTCTCTACAAATCACATTACAATGCTATACACAACAGCTAAGACCAGTAGTATAGTCTGACCAAGCAAAGAAGAGCCTCTGGCAAGATGAGAAAATGACTCCAGCTCGGTCAATATTGGTTCAAAAATTATTGATCTGGTCTCAGTTGTAGGAAACATTCTGATCTACAATTTGAGATCAAATCAATAATTTCTTAACCAATATTGACCGAGCTGGAGTCATTTTCTCATCTTGCCAGAGGCTCTTCTTTGCTTGGACAGACTATAGCGTAGAGTGGTGATGGGGTGGGGTGGTCACAAACAAATGAAATACTGTTGTTACAGTGAGTGGTAGCCGTATAGAGTGGACAGGTGTTGGTGACATGATTTAGTGCAAGGGGTGTCCTGCATTAATTACTCGACCCTCCACCCACCCCCCACCACCCTTCACGTTCAAATCGCACACAGTCAGAAACCTGCTGACATATTATTGGCCCCTGCTGTTTTCGGTTTCACAAAACGAAAACTGAATTGATTCAGATTTGAAATCGCATATTTTTAAACTCAAAATTTGTAGTTGATTATGTGGTAAACAGAGATTATAGAATAATAGCTTCTATTCTCTCTGACTTTAAACTTACGGGAGCATATTTAATTCAATTTGAGACCAAACTTATAATTTTTCAACCAATATTGACCGAGTTGGAGTTATTTCAGAATGTCTTTTTTGCTTGGAAATACATATTACATGAAAAAACAAGCTATTGTTAATCAGCAAAATGACTTCAGTTCGATCAATATTGATTAAAAATTATGAATTTGATCTCAAATTGTTGGAAACATTGTCTACAGTTTGAAACCAAACTTATAATTTTTTAACCAATATTGACCGAGTTGGAGTTATTTCAGAATGTCTTCTTTGCTTGGAAATACATATTTAATGAAAAGACAAGATGTTGTCAAACCACAGATTGATTTAAAATCGAGATACCGGTTTCAGTTGCTACACAACTATCAATCTCTGATAAACTATTAACATACTTGAAACATATAGTTTACCAGAGATTGAAAATGATGTATTAACCGAAACCGATATCTCGATTTTAAATAAATCTGTGGTTTGTCAATATCTTGACTTTTCATTAAATGTGTATGTCAAAGCAAAGAAGACATTCTGGAATAACTCCAACTCTTTCAATATTGGTTCAAAAATTATAAGTTTGGTCTCAAATTGTAGACAATGTTTCCTACAAATCGAGAACAAATTTATAATTTTTGAATCAATATTGACCGAGCTCGAGTCATTTTCCCATCATGTCAGAATGTCTTCTATGTTTGGACAGACTATAACAAAATATCATCTTTAAAACTTCTCAACAAGTAATTGAAATCTTTGTTGAGCATCAATGTCTCCATGCTTCAATTTTCTTTCAGCATTATACATATTTATTTTATAATCATTTCTGTATACAATGTATTATAATTTTATTATAATTTGTGTATACTATGTATTTTTTGGCAAATAAATTCAAATTCGATTCAATATACATTCAAGATGATGAACAAGACGATACCCGTAACCACTGGCGGCTCGTGCCCACGAAACAGAATGATGAAGTGCTCGTATCTTTTACTGTAGAGCACTTCACCTGTTTCGTGGGCACGAGCCGCCAGTGCCCGTAGCTAATGAACCAATCTCTGCCATTTCAACTCTCAATAGAATCAACCAATGGCTATAACCAAACGTCACTGTCCTATTGGCTCGAAATGGCGGATCACGCGTTCTGATTGGCTGTGGGCGGAGCCTGGTATAGAGGGGAACCTCCCTACCCCTCTGACATCACTAGCCAATCACAAAGCAGCTGGCTGAGAAGACGCCATACTTCGTTCTTGGTTGGTTGTTCCCACTATTTTCAAGAAACCTACATGAGTTTATTATGGCATGAACTAGGGATAGTTTTTTTCCGATAGAAGGTTCTTCTCTTTTGTAGGTAGATCATGAAATTATTGAATTGAGCTGTGTATACACGGTTCAATTCGGTTGAATATGATACATTAAAAAATATACACAATATTACTATCAATTCAAATAAAAATCGCAGTTGTCCTACCCTTTACAAATTTTTCAAATTATTTTCATTTGACTTGAAAAATAGCCCTATGAATAGTGATAGAGTAGCCCTTAGATGAAGGAAATATATACACAATATTATACATAAATGAAATTAAACACTCGAATCGAGAGGATTTGAATCACTAATAAAGTTCTTATTATTAATACCATCATTGTTATAGATGACAAGCTGACGACAAAAACTTTAGGCGGTTTCGTCTGTTTCTTTTGCGCTCCATGTCACTGGCGGCTAGTGCCCACGAAACAGGTGAAGTGCCCGCATCTTTCACTGTATAGCACTTCACCTATTTCGTGGGCACTGATTCAAACTCGAGTAATATAATTTGTCTAATCCCCCCATAACTTATCACTACTTATAAAATACAAGAGAAGAAAATTCTACTCTCTATGTTAAGAATGTAAAAGTTACTTCTGTTCACGATTTTACTTTATAACAAGACATCATAATCGTACAAAAGGAACATAAAAATGAACTGAATCACCACAATATCCCAGTTAAAAGATATGGAAGGATCACATACCTTGTTGAATTTTACGGAAAAATATGCTTATAACTTTCAATGGTGGGGGGACCCTTACCACTGGCGGCTCGTACCCACTAAACATGTGAAGTGCTCGTATCTTTTACTGTACAGCACTTCACCTGTTTCGTGGGCACGAGCCGCCAGTGACCCTTACGTCCTTACGTGTGGGTTCCACCTCGCCAATGGCCGAACTTGGCCAAATACTGGTCACCCATCCAGTAGCAGACCACGGTGTTCGTGACTCAGCTTCACGAACGTATCACTCTGTATGAAGATACGAGTTCTGTTTGAATTATACGGAAATAAAACCAGATAAGTTGAACATAAGAATACAGACAGAGCATGTTTCAAGCCATTACATTATTCTAATGGATGTTGGGAACGGACCTTGGTTATGTAATAATTTATGAACGATGGACCCTACAGAGAGAGAGAGAGAGAGAGAGAGAGAGAGAGAGAGAGAGAGAGAGAGAAGGATTTGTTGCTATAGTCGGTCCAAGCAAAGAAGACCCTCTGGTAAGATAGGAAAATGACAAAAGCTCGGTCAATATTGGTTCAAAAATTGTCAATTTCATCTGAAATTGTAGGAAACAACATGATCTAGTATTAGGACCATATTTATAATTCTTGAACTAATATTGACCGAGCTGGAGTCATTTTCCCATCTTACCAGAGGGTCTTCTTTACTTGGACAGACTATAACTAAACGTATTTCTGAGAGAGGCTGAAAACGGTTCAATTGCCTCCAAGACGATATTCCATGAAATTTGACTCCAAGTCCATAAAATTTGATACGTGATACGATGGATACGGTTCAATAAGATACGGGATGTTTTAATAATATGCAACATTAAATTGTCTTATGTATCTTATTAAGAGGTTTGGCATAATATTAATACGCCTGCACACAATGGACGCATTGTGATTTGATTTGATTTAATTTTCTTCCTGGTGACAAAAATATTTGTTTTAAATATTTTATTTTAATATTATTAAAATAGTATAGGAAATCGTCAAAAAAGACGATTTTAGTCCAAAAATAAAATAAAACAAATTAACATTACATTAAACAATGTACATTACAAAATATACATCCCAAAAAAGCCTGAATTCCATCCATAAAAAAGGTGGTGAGAATAAAGACTTGTTGGGTCACTCCATTCCACACCAACTGTATACACTATTTGAAAGCCAACAACTTTGCTGTGTCTGAAGAAGACCAGACTTCACAAATCAAAAGCGCTCCCTGAGTGCATTAAAAAGTAGGCTACATGATAGAGGTAGAGAGGGTGTTGGAAGGGAGTGATGTAGTTTTGAAACTTGTGAGAATTCAATTGGTGAGAGTGGATTTCTTGTCTCATCAGTCTCCCTCGGGAGACACAGCTCAGCAGCAGCGGACACTGACTGACATACAAACACGCAAACTTCATCGGGGACTTACTAAGAGTTTAAAGCATGAAAATAGACCAATAGAAAATGGTCTACCCCTCCACACCCACAGACGTTGTTATTTCGTCAAGTGTATTATAAAAGTATTAATGTTTCCATGCGTTCAAACCTAGAAACTCTTCCACCGCCCCACCAAAAAGAGCCATCAAAAAATCGTAACTTTCGAACAAGAGCCACTATTTTAGGGG
Organism: Sogatella furcifera; assembly: GCA_017141385.1. Classification (NCBI taxonomy): domain Eukaryota; kingdom Metazoa; phylum Arthropoda; class Insecta; order Hemiptera; family Delphacidae; genus Sogatella; species Sogatella furcifera. The sequence continues at coordinate 58,489,895 of CM029546.1, read as the reverse complement.
ACAACAGCCTATTTTTATGCACCAACCCTGTTTAAACCAAGTATAGCCGATAAATCTAGGATGAATGGTCGCATTTATTATAATGTGTTTAATTTGAATCAGCTGATGGTTCAAATTATATTACGTTATACTGCTATTGAGCATAGGTGCTTTAAGCTGTGTGTCACATGTTTCAATTGGTTTTCAAAAAACATATCAAAGACATTCCAATGGAATAAAAAATATAATAGGCTGTTAGCCTACACTAGATAATTTAGTTTAAATAAGTCATAATTAGAGCAGTTGGAAAGTCATACATCGTTGTTGAAATGTATTTATCGTATCGTATGAAAGATTTTGATACATTTCTGTACCTCTCGAAATAATAGAGACTCAAAATTTAGTTATGAAATTCATTTATCTATCATTGAAATTTACACGCAGATTGAAGCGATTAATAAGTCAACACATCCGAAACTGTTCAATTCTCTTTGAAAAATATACAAAGATCCAACGAATTTGATACTTCCCGATACGATAAGTTACGGTACAAGTCGATTTAATCTATTTCAATTTCGATTACATTCGGGGAGCTTCACCAACCAATCATCCATCTCAGTACTTTTCTCTTCTTTCCTTTTTACTGCATTTTACTAGAAGAGTTTGTCAACAATTTTATTAACTACAAGTTTCAGTCGATGAGCGGTAAAAATAACCCCTCCTCCCCCCACAACCATCTGTTCCCAACCCACACACTTTTATGGCCTAGCGGCCAGTTTTATGGTTTTATGAGAAGGGTTTTATGGTGTTGTACAAAGTATTATTCGATGGCAACCTACTCACTCCTCACTCTGGCATGGCATGGCATGGCTTACTATCATTGTTTACTGCTTCTAATGTTTAAATCAAACCCCCCCTCTCCCCCTCCCATCACTACGCCCAACTACCACTGCTTATCAAATCTCCCAAATGCAAAATGTTCATCATTTTCAACAATTAAACTCAGTTAATATACTACATTTCAGTTTATTGGTAAAATTTACTATACAAAACATTATAGTAAACTAAACACCAAGTAGAAGTAGAAGTATAGGGCGCACAAAACAGGTTTCGCATAAGTTCCTAACATAAGAAACTTAGTGAGTCGCAGGTCGCACTGGAAAATGTTTGTATAGTCTTTCCAAGCAAAGAAGACATTCAGGCAAGATGGGAAAATGACTCCAGCTCGATCAATATTGGTTCAAAAATTATAAATTTAGTCTCAAATTGTAGGAAACATACTGATCTACAATTTGTGAACAAATCTATAATTATTGAATAAATATTGAGCGAGCTGTAGTCATTTTCCCAAAGAATGTCTTCTTTGCCTGGACAGACTATAATATAGTCAAAGCTATAGGCCTATAGCTATTATCTAAGCTTCTATTACTGTATTAATTTATTCGAGAAAATACAATAAACTTATTGGATTAAAACACAGACAATGAAGTCCGAAACCTTTTTTTTTTAATTTATTTACAAGTCATCTTCACTCGATCCAGATTCACTACAGTCACTATATCAGTATTCACTAATTCTCACACTAAAAGTTAAAAACAAATTAAGAATATGGAGGGTTGATATAGATTATCGACATTATCGTATCTGAGTTTTTAAAATCTGAATTCATTCAATAATTAATTACAGTATAATTCTTTGGTAAAGGAATAATCATTTTCAATTGTTGAAATCTATTCTTCATTGAACGATAAAAAAATGAATCAATAAAGAATACAATATGCCCAACTTCTTCGAAGGTTCGTTATTTGCACATCTTTCAACTGATCATTATTCAATGAAAAAGTACATTAATTTGATGTACAACTTTAATAAAATTCTGTCCATTTACGAAATTACGAAAATTCGGGCATCGTAAAAATTGTGACATGAAACATTTAAAATGCTGCATACTAAAACCCCGTAATTGCAAAATTACTCAGGAACATTTATTATTGAAATTACATCGATAAAAATGGACCAGAAAACATCAATTCACCAAGTATCGATGTATCGAAGTTCTTTCGCCATCTCTACCTGAGGACCAGACCGAAATGAAACTCCACCGAACGTTGGAAATAAAGTCAGTTATTTCTAATATTGGAGATGAGGCTAACCCTCTTAAACCGGCAATAATATTCTGTTTTCATCATCATGATGATTATGATAATCCACATTTATGGCATCCAGTTACTACTGTACTTTTATGAGTTCCCATGAACGACTTCGCAGTAGTGGGGAACCGTCCAATGGTGGTTTTCTTTTCCTTGAAAACCAACTGCAGTATAAGCATAAAGGTTCACTCTTATAGCTGCCATATATTCAAATTAATCCAATTTCTTTCGCATTTGAAATGACTATTAGTTGAATTAAAAGTGAAAAGCATGTCGACTTAAAACAAGAAACGACTAAAAACAACATTGAAGTAACTAAAAAAGCTCGAATATTGTACAGTACTTTACAAATTTACTTCACAATACTATATTACGCTACTGACAACATTACTTATTGTTAGGGCCGCTTTCTCCAAAAAAGTTAATCTGAATTTTGGATTAAACCATCAGCTGGCTCAATTGGAACACAAGTTAATAAAAGTGACCATACACTGACAGCTGATAGTTTAAACTAAAATTACAGTTAAACGTATTTGGAGAAACCGGCCCTTAGAGTGCAATATTACTTCCTATACCCTGTCCACGGAAAGAAGAGACAAAATTGAAACAATGACAAAAGTGAGATATAAAATGAAACCTTATTGAAGTGTTATGACCAATGCAATACAACTTGAAAACTTTCATTGCAATCATTTCGATACTACAATGTGGCTCTAGCTGTAAGAAATATGTTCTAATAAACTGACTTTAAATACCTGAATCGGTTTCATAAAAATTTAAAAGTTCTTTAATACAGGAAAAAGTTGAATACACATTAACATTGAATTTTTAATTTCTAACAAAATAATAGTCATTTATGGCTAGGTATCGTCTGTAACGCTGAACTTCCAAAATATTACAAACGAAACCTCTAATTTTTTAATAAATATCCAACCTACTCAATACGCACAAAGCCGCGTATCGACAGTCCGAGGCATGTGCTACGAATGCCTCGCGGTACAGTCTGTTGACACAAAAAAGAGTACTACTACTAGTAAACTATCTACCGCGTATCGACAGCCACACACATGCCTCGGACTGTCGATACCGGGTTTGCTAGCAGCGAGGCAAACATAATTCGCAGCGAGCAGTGCCTGTTGCCTCGCAACGCACAACGAACAATTCTACAAACTAACCTCTAAATTGTACCCCATTCCTATGCATTTTTGTGATTGAGAATTCAATTTGGGTGCAGAAGGTTGTAATAGGCAATAATAAACATTGCCTTAAATTTTTATCTACTAATTGAGCACAAACTAATCTCCAAAGTCCAAATTATCAATTGTCAGAGCTTAGTTGCTTTGTCTCCCGCTTGATGGCGCTAGTCAATTTGTTCGCGTGCTCGCATTTTTGGTTAGGCCGGTATAGTTCTATGATATTATGATCATATGAAAATATGATTTGGTATTTTTATCTCTTTCCATATGATCAGATAATGCTCATAGAACTATTATCGTGTAATAACGGTCTTACAAAAATTGCAGATCACACATATGCCTCAGCCATGAGTTCATACTTTTTTTGCGTCAACAGACTGTACCGCGAGGCATTCGTGGCACATGCCTCGGACTGTCGATACGCGGCTCAATTCTATCCAACCTGATTAATTCAACACGGAATAATTAACCGCAATGAAGTGGTAAAATTCAACAATACATTGAAAACAGACCCCTGATCTGTTAATGAAGCAGTCGACTACTTCAATACAACACAATTCTGTTGAATCTAATCAATACCAACTTGAGTTGATAAAAATTAGATTCAGGTTGAAATTCAACCCCAACTCAATCAACATTATTCTATGAAAAGCCTCAATTCCAAAAATAATTAATTTAGGTCAGTAGTTTGTAGGGGTCAGTAGTTTGTAGGGGTCAGTAGTTTGTAGGGGTCAGTAGGAGAGAATCTCTCACGTAGTATGGAGGTTTTTGATTATTTGCAGCAGTAATTTATTAAGTGCTATGTGTCAGAGAAAGATGGGAGACTAGATAGATAGAGAGAGAGAGAGAGAGAGAGAGAGAGAGAGAGTGATAAAAAGAGATGGAGAGTGAGAGAGAGTGTGTGTGTGTCAGAGAGAGAGAGAGAGAGAGAAAGAGAGAGGAGAGAGAGAGAAGAGAGAGAGAGAGAGAGAGGAAAGAGAGAGAGAGAGAGAGAGAGAGAGAGAGAGAGAGAGAGCGAAAGAGAGAGAGAGAGAGAGAGAGGGTGTTGATTGGTTTTAATTAAAAACAAGCGCGTTTTATAGCCGTATATAGTCGTATAGGACAGACAGGTGTTTATTGCTCACGGCTTAATTTGCAGTGGGAATGTAATGAGTGTTGAGGGTGGTAGTTGAGGTGGTAGCTCCATCGAGGCTTTCACCACAATATTCAGTCCTAAAATTCGGCCATAAGCTATGCTAACTGTGGTATCCACAATCAGGGGTATTATCAAATGAGAACCTTAATTTAGTCTTGAATTCCATAGACTTCAAAAAATAGTCTATGCATTATAATGCAAGTTGCCTTCTAAATTTACTTAGCTTACTTTCTTTTTATTCAAATAAGAAATTCATAGTTCTTTGTGTTCTACAATAGTATTATCATTATTGTACGCTATAGTCTGTCCAAGCAAAGAAGACCGTCTGGCTAGATGAGAAAATGACTCCATCTCGGTCAATATTGGTTCGAAAGTTATCGATCTGGTCTCAATTGTAGGAAACATTCTGATCTACAATTTGAGACCAAATCCATAATTATTGAACTGGAGTCAATTTTTGAATTGACCGAGCTAGAGTCATTTTCTCATCTAGTCAGAGGGTATTCTTTGCTTGGACATACTATAGTCGCTAGTCTGTGATATTAGATCAATGACATTATAAATTATGTAATGATAATTTAGTATCAGAGTATGCTACTGTACACGTATTTGAATAAAACTCAGTATTCTACTCTTTCTTTTATGTTTTATTGAATTGGTATAGTCTGTCCAAGCAAAGAAGACCCTCTGGCAAGATGATAAAATAACTCCAACTCGTTCAATATTTGTTCAAAAAATATTGATTTGGTCTCGAATTGTATATCAGAATGTTTTCTACGATTGAGACCGAATCAATAATTTTTGAACCAATAGTCTTTTGAGGAAGCTGGAGTCATTTTCTCATCTTGCCAGAGAGGTCTTCTTTGCTTGGACAGACTATAGGGCTTGGCTTGTAAATGTTTTTTTCTGCGAAAATGTATTAAATACAGGAGAGGTGTAGAGTTTGAAAACTGCTAAATATCTCTCGTTAAAAGGTAATTTGATGGTCGGTGAGACATGAAGGTCTAGTCAATTTTGACATAAAAAATCTGGTCCGCCGATGTGCGGTTGGCAGCATGTAGGCCTATAATATGACCGACCTAATTTTTCTCTATTCTCAAGTTGTATCCACGATGACAATCAAATTTAAAGTGAGTCAAAATTGAGTAGAAATTTTGATTTGAGTACGATTCTCTATTTCACCGATCGACAAATTAGCTTTGTACAATAAATATTCCCTCCTTTAGGAGATTCGCTGTCGTTAGTAAAGACAGTCAGTCGCTTCCAGTTTCTGGAGGAATGGTAATTGTTGCATTACACTCTAACTGATTAACTGCATGTTATTCGGAGGTGTTCTACGCCGCCAATTGGTTTCGGAGACTGGCTTATGGTTGAGAGGATCAACGTGCTAACCACACGTTACCTCTATCCTGGTTGATGATTATTTGCTTGCTGTATGGTCTGTCCAGCCAGGGGGGAATTCTGGCGGGGTGGAGGGGGCGGCTTTGGCTCGGCCAGTGTTGGTTCGGGGACTGTGAGTTCTGATTGAGAATTTATGGCTTTTGGGCCGGTATTGGCCGAGCTGGGGCCGCTTTCCCGTCGTGCCGGGGTGTCTTCTTGGCTTGGACGGGCTGTACAGTAGAGTGAATTTGAAACTGGCAACCAGCTGGTAGGCCTAAGCCCTTCATAGGCTGTTGAGCCAGACATACATACATACACACATACAATATATATTAGGCCGTTATCAAACTTTCCTCTATCCTGTATGTAGGTTGTACTTTGTCTATATTGGGTACATCAAATTGTGTGGCAACAAATGACAATTAATAATTATAATATATGTTACCTCTGAGTGCCTTCATGTGCGCGACAGCCATGCGCAGAATTGTGAGTTTGTCCGGTTTGCGTGCGAGGGCGCTGCACGTGGGCACCATGTCACTCAGCTCTGTGATGTAGGCGGTCATCTTGTTGCGACGACGGCGCTCTATCTCGCAATGGTTCTCTCGGCTGCACAAACAAACAAAACAAATTATTAGACTAAATTAATATTATTTGGAAAATATATAACTAAACAATCATAATATATAAATGATATTTTGAGGTTGAGTGGTAGAAAGGACTTCCCAGTCCTAACTCCGCTTAGTAAAGAATATTTTTATTCAATTTCATATCATATTATGAGATTTATTGTATACATTTCACCAAAATACAAAATACCTAATAGAACTATGAATCATATGAGTAAACTAGGTAATGTTTTATTGTGGCTCAAAATTTTCAAATTTTGATTTTATAAAATCAATATTTTATAAGAAATGTGAAAAATTAGTGTAATGATTAATTTGGAATAACCTTGTTGCACTAAATTCAAAATTTTCATAATTTTGTATTTCTCCTGGACTATAAATTTATTCTTAATTGAAGTGCTACGAAGAAATAACCTAGTTTCGAACCTTATTATTCGTAAAAATTTGGTATAAAGACGTTTTGGACTTAGTCTGTGTTTTTAACCAATAAGTTATTATTGTCTGTAAAATGAATGAATGAATGAATGAATGAATGAATGAATGAATGAATGAATGAATGAATGAATGAATGGATGAATGAATGAATGAATGAATGAATGGATGAATGAATGAATAATAAATGTGAATTATAATGGTTTGGCACAGCCAGCAAAGTTAGACTTGTGCGCTAGCTGTGAGTTTATAAAAAGAGCAGTAAAAAGTAGAAAATATTGAAAAATGGAAAAAACATCAAGAAGACAAAATAAATTATAAAAAGTACAACTTGATATTTACTTAATTCTAATAAATAATAGAATGAAATAAACAATAGTAATTTCGTGTCAGAATTAATACACAGGTGATAACCAAAAACAAAACATATACTTGAAAAATAAAAACAAATACTTGAAAAATATAGGTATAAATGGAACAACTAGATTATCTTGAGATAGGTACCTTCGTATTATGACAACTTGTTGCCAGGTACCAACAAGCAGGCAGCTAAATGACTGTAGTCTGTCCAAGCAAAGAAGACATTCTGGCAAGATGGGGAGATGACACCAGATCGATCAATATTGGTTCAAAAATTATGAATTTAGTCTCAAATTGTAGAGCAGAATGTTTCCTATAATTTGAGACCATGTTTATCATTTTTAGTTTAATATTGACCGAGTTGGAGTCATTTTCCCCATCTTGTCTGAATGCCTTCTTTGCATGTTCAGACTGACTATATGTGATCATCACATTTAGCAAAAAACAAATTTATCATGTTTGAAATGAAATTGACCGAGCTAGTCATTGGTTCAATAATTATAAATCTGGTCACAAAAGGTCAGTATGTTTCCTACAATTCGAGGCCAAATTTATAAATTTTGAAACAATAATGACCGAGCTGGAGTCAGAAAGTCTTCTTTGCTTGGTGAGATTGAACTCTAATTGACAACATCAGCTGCTAGAGCGCACAAGTAACAGATGAAATCGCCTAAAGTTTTGTCATCAACTGGTCCCCCTTATTGTTCTCTTCATCCACAATAATTTTCATCATCTATGTAATTTCATCCTTTACTCATTCTTGTTCCTTCACTTCCATCATTATTATACCTTTTCCTTCCTCAATCTTATTCCTTTCCTCGCCTCATTCTTATACCTTTTCCTTCCCTCATTCTTATTCCTTCTCCTTCCTCATTCTTAATCATTCTCCTTTTTTAACCTTCTCAAATTTCAATATTCTTCACACCTATTTTCTCTATTCTATAGAACCATAGTTCGTTTTTCTTTTCTCCAACTTCTTCTTCTTCTTCTTCTTCTTCTAGTTTCTCCTACTCTAATTCTTCTTCTTCTTCATCTCTTTCTCCTTATTCTTATTTTCCTCCTTCTCAATATCCTTCAATATCCTCTTCATATCCCTACATCTCCTTCTCCTTTTTTTCCTTCGTCTACCTTTTCATTCATTTTCTTCTTCTCCTTATTGTTTCAATCTTCTCTTTTTCAACTTGTTGTTCATTATCCTTCTTTTTCATAATTTTTCTTCTTCTTCTTTTCTCCTTCTTCTTCTTCTTCTTCACCTTATTCTTCTTTTCTCCACCTCAATATCCTTCTACTTTCTCCTTCTTCTCCTTTTTTCCTTCGTCTACCTTTTCATCCATCTTCTTCTCCTCATTGTTTCATTTCTCTTTTTCAACTTGTTCATTTTCTTCATTTTTTCTTCTCCTTCTTCTTCTTCTTCTTCTTCTTCTTCTTTCTCCTTCCTCCTTTTCTCTTTTCTTCTCTTTCTTCTTCTCCTCTCCTTCTTTCTTCTCTCTCTTCTTCTTTTCTTCTTCTTCTTCTTTCTCCTCCTCCTTCTTCTCCTTTTTCTTCTCCTCCTTCTTCTCTTTCTTCTTTCCTCTCTTCTTCTTCTTTCTCTCCTCCTCCTTTCTTCTTCTTCTTCTTCTTCTCTCCTCCTTCTTCTAGTTTCTTCTCTTCTCCTTCTTTTCCTTCTTCCTCTTCTTCTTCTCTCCTCCGCCTACTCCTCCTTTTCTTCTATTCTTCTTTTCTCCTCCTCCCCCTTCTTCTTCTTCTTCTCTCCTCCTCCTTTTTCTTCTTCTTCACCTTCATCTCCTACTGCTCCTCATCTACCTTCTTCTTCTTCTTCTTCTGTTCTTCCTCCTCTTCTCTTCAATCTCCCCTCCTCCTCCTTCTCCTGATTCATTCTCCTCCTTTTCTTCTTCTTCCTCATATCCTCCTCCTCCTGCTCCTCATCCACCTCCTTCTTCAATTCCTGATCTCCTCCATCTCTCCTCCCTCCTCCCTGCTCCTCATCCTCCTCCTCTCAATCATCTCCTCCTCCTCCTCCTCCTCCTCCTCCTCCTCCTCCTCCTCCTCCTCCTCCTCACCTGATAAACGAGGTGCTCAGCTGCTGAGCAGTGAGGAGTGAGGCAGGCGGGCAGGCATCGGCGGCAATCTCACCTCAGCAGCCGTCCTTACTCAAACACACTCACTTAATGAACTGCACGCTATTTGATGAATACATCACCATGCCTTACCATGCCACGCCAGGCTGCTGTCTCCCCTCGGCTGATAAAATTCTCATCGCGGCGTCGGCGTCGACGGCGGGCGTCTATTTTGTTTGCGTCGCGACGGTCGCGTATCTCAAAAGTTGACTCAGCCGCGCTCTACTTTCAGCTCAATTTTCGGCTTTCTCCTACACTACCCTGCAATCTAAAGTCTGTCCAAGCAGAGAAGAGCCTCTGGCAAGATGAAAATAACTCCAGCTCGGTCAATATTGGTTTCAAAAATTATTCAGTTTCAATTATTGTAGAAAACATTCTGATCTACAATTTGAGACCAAAACAATAATTTTCGAACCAATATTGACCGAGCTGGAGTCATTTTCTCATCTTGCCAGAGGCTCTTCTTTGCTTGAACAGACTATACTTCACTATAGCCCTTGTGTTTGATCTTGCTTTTCGCTTTCGCTACCTTTTCTTGTTACATTCAGGTGATTTTCCAACATCTTCTATTAACACCTCTTTCTTCCATAGTACGCCGCTCTTCTACGAGCTAAATTTTCTGGTTTTTCTTCATCACCTAAATACCTTCTACACTACCCTTGTGTTTGAGTTTGGTTTTCATTTTCTTCTAATAATTCTCGTTACCTTCAGGCGATTTTACAACATCCTCTATTAACACAACACCTCTTTCTTCATCACATAGTACAGTCTGTCCAAGCAAAGAAGACATTCTGGCAAGATGGGAAAATGACTCCAGCCCGGTCAATATTGGTTCACAAATTATAAATTTGGTCTCAAATAGTAGAAAACACACTTATCAACAATTTGAGACCAAATCATTATTTTTTGAACCAATATTGACCGAGCTGGAGTCATTTTCTTGTATTGCCAGAGGGTCTTCTTTGCTTGGACAGACTATAGAAGACAATAATTGTCTAGCCAATTGGCATCGTATAAACCCGGCATTAGTGGTAATTGTAAAAATGCCAAGTACGCTCTTCTTTGAAATTTTCAATTGAGTTTTGTTTTCTCCATTTTTCTTCTTCTTCTTCTTCTTCTTCTTCTTCTTCTTCTTCTTCTTCTTCTTCTTCTTCTTCTTCTTCTTCTTTTCTTCTTCTTCTTCTTCTTCTTCTTCTTCTTCTTCTCTTCTTCTTCTTCTTCTTCTTCTTCTTCTTCTTCTTCTTCTTCTTCTTCTTCTTCTTCTTCTTTCTTTCTTCTTCTTCTTCTTCTTCTCTTTCTTCTTCTTCTTCTTCTTCTTCTTCTTCTTCTTCTTCTTCTTCTTCTTCTTCTTCTTCTTCTTCTTCTTCTTCTTCTTCTTCTTCTTCTTCTTCTTCTTCTTCTTCTTCTTCTTCTTCTTCTTCTTCTTCTTCTTCTTCTTCTTCTTCTTCTTCATGAGAAGTTGTGAAGGTGATATTGTGGAAGTAATCCATATTAAATGAAAATACTGTAAGTATTGTCAAGCCACAGATTTATTAAAAATCGAGATACCGGTTTCGGTTGCTACACCATTATCAATCTCTGGTAAACTAGAAATTCAAATTGAAGAGCAGCAGTATTCATACCAACAATCAAGCACCGCCATTGGTAGTTGCTGGAACCAATCACAGTGCCCTACTGTGTTTGCTGTTTGAATCGCCATTTTGCTGTTGGTATAAACCGCTAAACGGGGAGGGGCTTGTCTTAGCCAATAGCAGCATGACATCATAATGCATATTGACACTATTCTTATGTACTTATAATTATTATGAATGAAGATGTTTTCAATCCAACTAATTCAAGTGCCAGTAGAACAACGTTAATAAAGTGATTATTTATAAAATGAAATGAAAATATCCTTTATTAGGCGGAGTTAGGACTAGGAAGTCCTTTCTACCACTCAACCTTAAAAAAGATATTCCTTAGCGAGATTTCATTATGCAGCTTATTCCAACATCTACACATACTTTATCACGCTTACGTAATAACTAAATAAAAATTACCATCTCATTGTCATGCTATAAATTGAATCAATTGCCAAGCTATCAGTAAATTATTGACGTAAATCAGATATCGGGTATTTCCTGAAACACTAAGCTTTCTGCTTAATGGCCTTGTAATCGATGATGATTTAGATCTTCTTTAGAAGCTCGCTATCAAGCGAAACAATAAGAATAAAATTTGATTGATGTTACTGAGCGATAGCGCTATAGTCATAAGTTACAACTTCAGTTGACTCGATAATCATGTGATCAAGCCGTGAATGTGTGTTAAATAATTTTGAATTTATAAAGTGAGTGAAATTGAAAGCATTTTTTTATTTTATTCTATTCTATATTGGAATTGACGAAACATAGCACAAGTGATGAACTTGTGTTTAGTAGCGATTTTGCGATTTTTGATCGCCATTACTGAGATTTGGGTAAGATTTACACAATCGCCGCCATTCAACTTTTTCTTTAGAATCCGACTCTCTTCAACTTCCATTAATAAAAAATACAATTTTATGATCCCTTATCCAGTTATAACCCTTATTGTTTAAAAAATGGCGTTTTCTAGCATATTTTTCCAAGTATCTCAATAACCGTTAAAGTTACGAACATAGAACTGGTTTCATTGAATTTCTCAGCTAATTCTACATAGGAATTGATTATTCTAGAACCTCACTAAAGACTCTTAAAAATTAGAAAAATTAATATATTTTGAATAATCTCAATTTTCCGCCATTGCTATCTCGGTAACAAAGCGGTTTTGGGGGTTGGTCCAATGGAACAATTTTGTCTACTTGGTGTAAGGAATCAGCCTAAGAAGTATTGCACATTCCTCCTGAAACACCCTGTTTAGTTATAATTATAGTATGGTATAGTAGTTATAGTTAGTAGTAGTAGTTAGTTATAGTTATGGTATAGTTATAGTATACAGGTTGATATACAGATACAGGCTGATATAGTTGAAAGTTAAAAGTGATGAAAATGTATACAAGTTTTGAGAAAATTTTGGGCGAAACAAATCTCAAGAACTTTATTGTATAGAGCTGGTTGTTTTTCTAAACTCTCCAACACAATAAGTAGCATAATAAAAATTAGAAATGCCAGAGGATTCTGTATAGAGAAGATTCTGAATCTTCCTTATAGAGTGATTTCAAAGTCAATCTAGCAAAAAATCGTTCTTTTATCCAATTCCAAAGTTGATGAATAAAATAAAACTTCGTTACATTCTTAATTCTTAAATTTTCATCGATTCTATATTTTTATAATTTTCTATAGATTTTTTCATTCATTCCAATATAGATTTGATTTTTTGTCATTTTTTATCGATTTTTTGCATCGATTCCTCATGAACTTTCAAATGTTCTCTTTGTTTCAATGTCCCCTATTCCAAGTACAGAAGAAATCAGGAGTGCTATTTAATAATGAAACATTTAGACCCAAGATGTAGGGTGACCGTATTGCAGTTTTCGAAACAAATGACCCCCGCACTTGGATTGTTGTCGTTCCCCTATAGCCAACAAGAATCGATAGATAACCAACAAGGGAGAATTAACTAGGAAAAAGCGAGAAGAACAACTTTACGAAGTAGTGGAAGAGGAAGAGAAAGAGGAACGATAAGAGGAAGAGGAGGGAGAAAAAATGATGAGAATAGTGATAAGGAAAAAGGAAGAGAGGATACGAGGGAGGCGATAAGCAAAAAGAAAGGAACATCACAAGTGAGTAATAAATAAATCGATAAGAGTCAAGACAAAAAGAGAGAGGAGAAAGAGCAAGAAGGATAAGAGGGAAGAAAAACAAGAACAAGAAGAAGGAGAACAAGCAAGAAGAATAAGAGGGAAGAAGAAGAAGGAAGAAGAAGAAGAAGAAGATGAAGAAGATGAAGATATATTATGGAGAGAAACAAGAATAAAAATAATTGGGAGAAGAGAAAGAAAAGAGGGTACATGGACAAATATAAAGCTAAAAGTAAGGATGATCACAAGAAAGAAACAATAGGATGAAGAGAGTCAAGACACAGTTGGAGGAGAAACAGTATAGTGAAGCGGAGGAGAAATTAAAATGAAGGAATGCAGTGAGAAAAGGGTTGATATAGGAGAAATATAGCGAACAAAGTGGAAATGTAGCGGATTGTAGAGGAAATGTAAATGGAAAAGGAACAAGAGACTAAAAAGGACCAAAACTAAAACGAAGGTAGGAAGAAGATGAAGAATACAAAATAAGGAAGAAAAAAATACACAAGAGAAGTAAGCAGAACAAAAAAAAACGTGAGGAGAAACGGAAAGAAGGGAGGAGATTGGAGGAAAGAAGAAGGAACAAGGGATACAGTTTTGATGGAGAAGAAGAAGAAGAAGAAGTAGTGGGAGAAAAAGAAGAAGATGAAAAAGAAGAAGAAGAAGAAGAAGAAGAAGAAGAAGAAGAAGAAGAAGAAGAAGAAAGAAGAAGAAGAGCTAGAAGTAGTTGTGAGAGGGGAACAGGGACAGGAGTATGTTAATAAAGATAAAACACCACGAAGAAGTAAAAAGAAGAACAAGGATAATAAGGAGGAGGAGGAGAAGGAAGAGAAAAAGAACACCAACAAATCTGAGAAGCAAAGCAGTAAAGGAACAGAAAAGGGAATAAAAGTAAAAGAAGAAATGGCAGTTTGCACAGTACAGGTGCCATTAACTTACAACCAGCTTTTACTGTTTCGACCAACCAACAACAATTGCACGTATCCACTCTCACATACTCTCGCTCACTCTCTCTCTCTTCATTTTTCTTTCTAGTAATCCTTCCACTGGCAGCTCGTACCCAAAAAACAGGTGAAGTGTTCGTATCTTTTACCGTACAACACTTCACCTGTTTCATGGGCACGAGCCGCCAGTGAAACCTCCCCTTTCCTACTCAGAACAACTAAAATAAGGACACTGGACGGTATAGGACGGCTATAGTCTGACCAAGCAAAGAAGATCCTCTGGCAGGATGAGAAAATGACTGCAGCTCGGTCAATATTGGTTAAAAAATTATTGATTTGGTCTCAATCGTAAAAAAACATTCTGATCTACAATTTAAGACCAAATCAATTATTTTTGAACCAATATCGACCGAGCTGGAGTAATTTTATCATCTAGCCAGAGGCTCTTCTTTGCTTGGTCAGACTATACCACAGAGTAAAAATGAATGAAACAAAAAATCAGCATCACACAGAGAAACAGGAAACACGGCTAAACAATCCAATGCGATACACTAGTAGAATTAGGAGGAATATGGGAGGAAGAAGAAGAGGAAGAAGAAGAAGAAGAAGAAGAAGAAGAATACAGGAGAATAGTCGTTGATACGAGACATTTCCAATGCTCATGGATTATTACAAATAATGTATTTCTCAATGATTAAACATTCTGAAAGTAGGCTGTAAGTGTTATAGACATTGAAGTTCAGGTATTTTTTGAGTTGAATTAATCAATATTATATAGATATAACACTCAGTTTCAGAGAACCAATACCTATTTTTCCCCCGATTTTCGACATGGTCAAATAATCTAACCTCAATAAACTAACTAAATAAACTAAACTAACAGTTCACTATTCTGCAGTTCACTATTTAGGCTACAGCTTCCAAGTACCAGAACCTACTACTGAAAATACAACGTACTAAATAAATAGACAGTTGACCTTAAGGCAGAAAACCCTAGAAAGAGTTAGCAAGAAAGTCAACAGTAGGCCTATAGTAAATAAATGGACAGTAGTCAAGTTTAAAGCAGAAAACCCTGGAAAAAGTTAGCACCAAGTCTTCAGTATACTACAGGGAGAGACAGACACGTTGCTATAGGCTGTCCAAGCAAAGAAGACATTCCGACAAGATTAGAAAATGACTCCAGCAAGGTCAATATTGGTAAAAACTAGGAATTTGGTCTCACATTTTAGAAAACATTTTGATCTACTATTTAAAACAAAATTTATCATTTTTGAACCAATATCGACCGAGCTGGAGACATTTTCCTATCGTGCCAGAATGTCTTCTTTGTTTGGACAGACTGTATCAGAGCAATTCGATAGTTCGATACTTCACTGCCTGGAGAGAGAGAGAGAGAGAGAGAGAGAGAGAGAGAGAGAGATTAGATTAGACCCAGAGAAGAGAGAGAGAGAGAGTGAGTGAGAGACGAACTTTACGACCGGTACACTAGGTCTATCACGGACTGACAAAGTCTTCAGACTAGTCTGAGAGTCCGACGAGGAGAAAAAACGCAGTAGATCAAGGGCCTGCTTCATAAAACCTAGGAGTCCACACTGTTTTATGTGATAAATAGTCCTAGTCCAGTGTTTACGCGTATCAAAAACTGAGGAGGAAATAGAATGAAAAAATGTCTCTTTGCGTTGAAATACATTGAGGAACTGAGAAAAGAAGCCTCAAAAACTGATGGAATACTTGCTGAATAGTTGAGCATGTTATCCATATATTTTATGAAAAATAATTTTAGTTTAATACTGATAAAATCAGCAAAATCACAGAAAGCTTTAGCAAGGTATGGCGGCAACCAGTTTTTATTACAGTTGATGCCAAACAGTTAGGCGGTTTCGTCTGCTCCTTGCGCTCTTCAACAACTAATGTTGTGAATAAGAGTTAATAATTATTAAATAGAATCTCCATACATTGCTATACAGGGTGTTTCAGGAGGAATGTGCAATACTTCTCAGGCTGATTCCTTACACCAAGTGGAAAAAAAGTTCCATGGGTCCAACCCCCAAAAACGCTTTGTTACCGAGATAACAATGGCGGAAAATTGAGATTTTTCAAAATATATTAATTTTTCTAATTTTTTAGAGGCTTTAGTAGGTTCTAAAATAATCAATCCCTGTGTAAAATTAGCTGAGGAATTCAATGAAGCCAGTTCCAAGTTTGTAACTTCAACGGTTATTGAGATAATTGGAAAAATATGCTAAAAAACGCCATTTTTCAACAATAAGGGTTATAACTGGATAAGGAATCATAAAATTGTATTTTTTATTAACGGAAGTTGAAGAGAGTCGGATTCTAATGAAAAATTTAAATGGCGGCGATTGTGTTAATCTTACCCAAACCTCAGAAATAGCGATCAAAAATCGCAAAATTGACAAAACATAGGACAAGTGGTGAATTTGTGTTTAGTAGCGATTTTGCGATTTTTTATCGCTATTTCTGAGATTTGGGAAAGATTTACACAATCGCCGCCATTTAAATTTTTCATCAGAATCCGACTCTCTTCAACTTCCATCAATGAAAAATACAATTATAGGAAATTATTGTATAGGAAACAATTTGATCTACTTTCAATACCACATTTATAATTCTTGAACAAATATTGACCAAGCTCGAGTCATTTTTCCATCTTGCCAGAGTCTCTTCTTTGCTTGGACAGACCATACATTCAGATTCAGTCAGGTGAGTAAATTTCAACATGCATAACGTGTTACACATGCAGAGTCCACTGGCGGCTCGTACCCATAAAACAGGTGAAGTGCCCGTATCTTTTACTGTACAGCACTTCACCTGTTTCGTGGGCACGAGCCGCCAGTGGCAGAGTCATCGTACAGTAGAATGCGTTCACTTACTATTGCATAAGTGAGACAGATATGAAGGAAAGCTATCAAGAAGTGAGACAGATATCAGTGAATACAGTCTTGCCAAGCAAAGAAGACATTCTGGCAAGATGTGAAAATTACTCAAGCTCGGTCAATATTGTTTCAAAAATTATCATTTTGATATCAAATTGTAGGAAAAATTCTGATCTACAATTTGAGACCAACTTTTCAATTGATGAACCAATATTGACCGAGCTGGAGCCATTTTACCATCTAGCCAGAATGTCTTCTTTGCTTGAACAGACCTTTGCTTGAACCATATACCTACTCTTGCCTGTTTCGTCTTGTTCCTTGTTCGTCATCATTCCACTTTTTATCCTTCTCATCTTTCTTTTTATCATGGTTGTTCTATTTTTCGTGGTCTTCTTTCCACTTTCCTTTTCTCATTTCTCAATATCAATGCTGCATTATTATTGTTGTTATCATTGGTTTCGTTTAAAAGAGAATTTTGTTTTCATCTCGAGGCCTTCTTCAACATGTTATTTTGATTGTTCTTCTTAATTTTTCCTTATTTGTTCTATATTTACTCTACTTTTTGTTTCATTTTCCTTCTACTAGTTTATTTTCCTCACCATATTCCCATAATACTCTCATTTTCCTTCCTAACTCCTTCCTCTCCTTCTTCTTATCGCTCTTTTTTCTTCTTCCATTTCTTCTCTTTCGCCTTCATCTTCTTCTCATCCTTAATCTTCTCCTCCTTTCTCTTCTTCTCGTTCACCTGTTTTTTCTCCATCTCCATCTTTTTTTCTCCATTTTCTTTTTCCAACTTCTTCTTCATCCTCGTCTTCGTCGTCGTCATCATCATCATCATCATCATCATCATCATCATCATCATCTTCTTCTTCTTCTTCTTCTTCTTCTTCTTCTTCTTCTTCAAACTTCTTCATCATCTTCTTCTTCTTGTTGTTCTTCTTCTCTTTTTTCTTCTTCTTCTTTTTCTTCTTCTTCTTCTACTTCTTCTTCTTCTTTCCTCTCTTCTCCACCTCCCTCTTCTCCTCCTTCTGTCTCAAATTGCAAGAAAAATTCTGATCTACAATTTGAGACCAACTCTATAATTGTTGAACCAATATTGACCGAGCTGGAGTCATTCTACCATCTTGCCAAAATATCTTCTTGGCTTAGACACACTATCTCAACAAGACTGACGGTTAGTGAAAGACTGCTTCCAGACGTCAGTTCTGTTGGGACAGTCTGGAAGCGGTTTACGACTGCAAAATCATTCAGTTAAAGTAACTCTCGTCTTACTTTGCTCTTGCAGACCGCTCGCCAACTGTCCTAAGGGAGCTGAGCATTAATAACAGTGATTCTCCAATCGCCTGGTTTTGTTGGTACTTACTTTATGAGGGAATATATTACAGTATTGGGATTAGATTACTTTATTCAAATAGATAACAAAATTCGGCTTAGATTCTACATTGTAATATAATAAATGAGTGAGACAAATTTATCCTATGAATTTCACAAAATATTTTAAACTTCTAGTAAAAATACGATAAGACGGTGAAGTAATGAATGCAAAAGGATGGAGAGTGTCAGATGAAGGAAGATTCAAATATGGAATGAGTAGAGTAAGAGAGAAAGAAAGAAAGAAAGAGAGAGAGAGAGGAAGAGAGAGAGAGAGAGAGAGAGAGAGAGAGAGGATGTGTGAGAGAAAGAGAGTTAAAGAGAGAGTGTGAAAGGAGAGAGATAGAGATTGCAAATTGCAACGGGAAGTGAAAGTTGCGGTTAGCAGAGTGTTGTGGCAATATACTATGTCCAAGCAAAGAAGACACTTTAGCAAGATACAAAAATGACTCCAGCCCGGTCAATATTGGTTCAAAAAGTATAAATTTGGTCTCAAATTGTAGCAAACAGTCTGATCTACAATTTGAGACCAATTTCATAATTTTTGAACCAATATTGAACGAGCTGGAGTCATTTTCCCATCGTGTCAGAATGTCTTCTTCGCTTGGACAGACTATACCAAACAGATTCAGTGCATCTCCACTTCATCAATAGTGGTTCATCCATCTCTCTTTATTATTCTACATCTTCAAAGTCTTATTCCTTCTCTTCCTCTTCTTCTTGAACATCTTAATCAACTCCTGCAAATTGTCACTCTGCCATGGCTTGAACATTTGTATGCAAATTGAACATTTATGTATGCAAATATGGTTCAGTATCATCGTGTCTGTATTATGGAAATATTATACAATTATGTACACAATTTAAACAAATATGTTCAAATTGTATTAAATTTCAATTACTCACTCAGTGAGTTTTAAATTTCATTATCACTTGTAGTACACACTAAGCCCTCTTTACAAGCGAACTTTTGATACGCAGAAGAGATACATTAGTACAAAAGTGATACCCAACCTTACAGGAAGGAAGCTCCTTGACACATTGTTGCATTACACTTCAACTGATTAACTGCATGTTATTCAGAGGTGTTCTGCGCCGCCAATTGGTTGCGGAGACTGGCTTATGGTTGAGAGGATCAACTTGCTAACCACACGTTACCTCTATCCCGGTTGATGATTATTTGCTTGCTGTATGGTATGTCCGGCCAGGGGGGAATTCTGGCGGGATGGAGGGGGCGGCTTCGGCTCGGCCAGTGTTGGTTCGGGAACTGTGAGTTCTGATTGAGAATTTATGGCTTTTGGGCCGGTATTGAACGGGATGGGGCCGTTTTCCCGTCGTGCCGGGGTGTCTTCTTGGCTTGTACGGGCTGTATAGTAGAGTGAATTTGAAACTGGCAACCAGCTGGTAGGCCTTGGCCCTTCATGGGCTGTTGAGCCAGACATACATACAAGCTCCTTGACACAACATTTTAATGCGGGGTTGCAAAGTGAGATTAGCTCATTATTTGACAATGCCGTAAATCGGAGAAAAATAACTATTGGCTCTCTGAAACTAAAGTTTTTCCATTATTTTCGATAAATTCTACTTGAAAAAAACCTAAGCCTAGTTAAAATACTTTCAAAATATTCAATACTCATTTTCTATCGAGAAATAGAATATTAGCCTATTACCAATGTGGCGACAATCCATGCGTTTTAAATGTCTCGTATTAACAAGGTTCCGTTCCGTATCAATTGTAAATGTTGTAAAAGTTGTAAATTGCAAATTGTGAATGTTGTAAATATCTCGTATCAACAAGATTCGTAAGTAGTAAATTGTAAGTAAATGCGTTGTAACTGTCTCGTATCAACAAGATTCCTTTCTTTATCAATATCGGACTCTATTCCATACTACTGTTTATCATAAATCCACCGTAAAAAGAGAGCTTATCGGCTACAAATCAACTGAAATCGTACTTTAGAATTACAAATCAACTTTTAGAATTCAAATCGTAATGTATACAAAAGTTAGAATAAAGGGTAAGATGAGAGACAAAAGTATATTATGAAAAAACAATTTCAAAAGCAGGAAAAATATATCAGGGCCGTGTCTCATAAACATTTACAGCTTGTTTTGCGAATGAAAAACAAGTGATTGTGATTGTAGATTCACCAATAAAATGACCAATTTTACAATGTTCCAAATTTTGGAATAAATCAACTGTTGCCGAGGATTAGCAGGAATCGACCAATTGCAGACGTTGAATATGTTGACAAAAAATAGAAATGGCCGACTTCCAGGTTTCATAATACGATTTGCTTTTCAGGTTATGTATCATTTCAACGACAAATTTGATTCCTATTCAAATCTAACAATAAAATAATGATCGATATTTATACTCACGATAAAAAATCAATTTATTCATTAAATCATTACATTGGAAGCCAAGTTTTGGTTTCGGCTTTGTAAAATTGGACTAATTCGGGACTCTATCTTGAGGTACCGATAAACTGGTTTTCATGTTATTTTAAATGGAAAGACAAGATTTTGTCAAACCACTGATTTATTAGAAAATCGAGATACCGGTTTCGGTTGTTACACCATTATCAATCTCTGGTATTACTCACTATTTTCCAATCAGCTGATATTGTAGAACTTTCGTTTTACTGGAAACGTTTATGAGACAGAAGCGCCAATAAAATCGACGAATTATGAGTAATTGTAGAATGTAAATCTTCATGAAACACGGCCCAGAAGAAGAAAAAGAATAAAGAGAAGAGAAGCAGAAGACGAAAAAGAAGAACGTAAAGAAGACAGAAAATGAGAAGCAGAAGACGAAGGAATAAAACTGAATAAGAAGTAAGAGAAAGGAGATCAAGTAAGTAAAGAAGGAGAAGAAATTGAAGAAAAAAAGAAAAGAATAACAGACAGATGAATAGGCAAGCCAAAGAAGAAGAAGAATAGCATAGCGGTAGAGTGAGTGTATACTACAGTATAATAGTAGTCTCTTCAAGCAAACAAGACCCTCTGGCAAGACGGGAAAATGACTCCAGCTTGGTCAATATTTGTTCAAGAATTATAAATGTGGTCCTAATAGTAGATCAAATTGTTTCCTACAATTTGAGATCAAATTGATCATTTTTGAAGCAATTTTGACCGAGCTGGAGTCATTTACACAACTTGTCAGAGGGTCTTCTTTGCTTGGACAGACTACACTCGAGTAGTTTACGAGCTGGATGATCGCGTTCCCATGGTGCACGACGAAGAAGAGCAAGAAGAAAAGGAAGAAGTAAAATAAGAAGAAAAAGAAGAGGAGGAGGAGGAGGAGGAGGAAGAGGAATCTGCTGTTGCTCCACACTGTGTTTCGTCTCTTGGTTCCCGCCTTTCCACAATTATCGGGCCGAGTTCAGGCACGACATTGCCAAGAAGAAAAGGAAGAAGAAGAAGAAAAGGTAGAAGAAGATGAACTAGAAGTGGAGGAATCTAGATCCAGTGTATAGTCTACTACTCTACTACCTAGCTAGAGGTATAGTCTGTACAAGCAAAGAAGACATTCTGACAAGATGGGAAAATTACTCCAGCTCGGTCACAGTATTGGTTCAAAAATTATGAATTTGGTCCCAAATTGTAGATCAGAACGTTTCCTACAATTTGCGACCAACTTAGTATTTTGAACCAATTTTAACCGAGCTGAAGTCATTTTCCCATCTTGCCAGAATGTCTTCTTTGCTTGGACAGACTTATAGGATCATTACAAGACTATAGCTTGACTGCAGCATATAGTTAAATATAGCTAGCTGACGCCAAAAGTTAGGCGGTTTCGTCTGCTCATTGCGCGCTCCAACAGCTGATGCTGTCAATATAAACTTCTTTTTAGCTAAGCAATGATTATGTTTTTAAAATCACAGAGAGACAATAGATGTTCGTAGGTTACATCAAGTTCAAAGACAGAGAAACCGCCCAATGTTTTAGCAACAGGTATACGAACTTAAAATGCTTATAACGTATATCAGACTAGCCGACAGGCTCGCTTCGCTCGCCTGCAAATTCAGTTCAGAAGGGATTCGAAATTTATTGAACACAGCATTTCTTGACCTGTTTACCAAATTTCAACATTTTCTGCCAATTTGTTCTCGAAAAGTCCAAGAAAAACTCAAAAAATAGTAAAACGCTAATATTGAGCGTAACCTTGGGAAGTATATTGGACATAGTTTAAAACGTGATTCAATATCTTCTAAATTACTCAATCTATAATTTACAATTGAATTTGGATTAGGTCGTATCAAGGCGGGAGATAAGCAACTCGCAATACATCTACAATTTTGAAAAACCTGATTATTGGCGTAATCTTGAACGGAATTCAAAAATATCTTAACACAACATTTCTAGACCTTATCTGGACCTTCCCACCGAATATCAACATTTTCTACCGATTGGTTCTCGAAAAAATTAAGAAAACGCCGAAAAACTCTAGAAAAACTAAAATATTTGGCGTATCCTTGAAAAGTTTTTAAAATCCTTTCTTAGCGCGCGTCTAAACGTCCAACTGAACATGCCTGCCAAATTTGAACGCATTTGGTTCAGTGGATTTTTAGTTCTGGTGATGAATGAATCAGTCAGTCAGTGCCATTTTGCTTATATTGATATAGATGACAGAAAAATTAAGGTTGGGAAATGACTATTATCAATGCTGGCTCTATCAGGACAGTTAGCGAGCGGCGTGTGAAAAAACATCTCTGAGCTGTTTCTCTGTCATAGATCACTTGCAGACTGTCCTAACAGAGCAGAGGATTTCAAAATCTATTCTCCAAATTTTTATTAGAGTTAGCTATAACAAACAGCAGTATTGTTAACATACTGGAGTATGGTCTGTCCAAGCAATGAAGACATTCTGGCAAGATGGGAAAATGACTTCAGCTCGGTGAATATTGGTTCAAAAATTATAAATTTGATTTTATATTGTAGGACAGAATGTTTTCTACAATTTAAGAACAAATTAATGATTTTTGAACCAATATTGACCGAGCTGAAGTCATTTTCCCATCTTGCCAGAATGTCTTCTTCGCTTGAACAGACTATACACAACACATTCTCTAACATTCAACTCTCACCAAACATAAACAATGCAAATTTATACAATGGGAGCACATGGGGGATGTAGTTGTACTGAGAATAATCACACAATACAAAGTCATACAGTTAGCGACTGAAACACGAAAGCCAGTGAGTATTGTAGGCTAGCTAAAACTACAGAACTACAGACATTTTCAATGGCTCAACAGCCCATGAAGGGCCAAGGCTTACCAGCTGGTTGCCAGTTTCATATTCACTCCACTACACCGTCCGTTTAAGCGAAGAAGACACCTTGGCAACACTTGAAAATGACTTCAGCCTGGCCAATACCGGCCCAAAAGCCACGAACTCTCTGAACCTACAGTCCCCTAACGAATGAATACTGACCAAGGAGCCGGAGCCACCCCACCAGAATGTTCTACCCGCCCAGACAGTCCATACAGCAGGCGAATAATCATTAAACAGAATAGGGGTATAGTCTGTCCAAGCAAAGAAGACCCTCTGGCAAGATGGGAGATTGACTCAAGCTCGGTCAATATTGGTTCAAAAATTATCAATTTGATCTCAAATTGTAGAAAACAATTTGATCTACTATTAAGACCACATTTATAGTTCTTGAACAAATATTGACCATGCTGGAGTCATTTTCCCATCCAGCCAGAGGGTCTCCTTTGCTTGGACAGACTATAGCGTGTGGTTATCTTCTCAACCATAAGCTAGCTTCCGTAACCAAGTGACGCCGCAGAAAACCTCTAAGAACATCCGGCTGATCAGTTGGAGTTTTATGCAACAATTACTATTTCTCCAGAGACGGTAAACGACTAACTATATTTACCAACGCCAAACCAATCTTCCAAAGAAGTTAAAACTACAGACATAGTGACTCATAGAACTACAGAGTCACCCAACAGCCATAAATAAACTACAGGGACTGTATACTAACAGTTTGAATGTCAAAAGATTGATTGGTCAGCTCGGTCCCCTTCACCATACTTACATCAACTCTCATTAGATTTACATTGAAATGATACGCCACACATATTATGCTGTATCAAGATCCTTCACATGGTCTGTCCAAGCAAAGAAGACATTCTGGCATAATGGGAAAATGACTCCAGCTCGGTCAATATTGGTTCGAAAATTTCTAATTTGGTCTCAAATTGTAGAAAACATTCTTTCCAACAATATAGAACCAAATTTATATAATTTTTGAACCAATATTGACCGAGCTGGAGTCATTTTCCCATCTTACCACAATGTCTTCTTAGCTTGGACAAACTAAACTTACACTTGGAGCTCCTCGATGTTTGCAAACATTACTCTATTTAGTAAAAACAGAAATAAATATTCACTGCCATTTGATCCATAACAAACATTGGCGATTGTCACAGGTATAGTCTGTCTAAGCAAAGAAGACCCTCTGGCAAGATAAGGAAATGACTCCAGCTCGGTCAATATTTGTTCAAGAAATATTAATTTGTTCTCGAATTGTGGATCAGAATGTTTTCCTACGATTGATTCCAAATTTATAATTTTTGAACCAATATTAACCGAGCTGGAATCGTTTTCTCATGTAGCCAGAGGGTCTTTTTGCTTGGACAGACTATAACAGTCACAAATACTTAAATGTCAACTTGCAGTATGAATAATCTATATAGTAGAAAAACATAATGTATATAACCACACAATTCGCTTGAGTGAGATATGGAAAAAATATAATCACCCTTGAAAAATTGATGACTAGAAAACCAAACATACTAATCCAAGAAACAATCTATATTTCCAAGCCCCTCATTGTCACACTATTTATACCCCCTTATTTTTCTACATTCTTTTTAAATCTTCTGTACCTAAAGTATTTCCATTCGCTCACTATTTACCAAAGATTAGACAAACAAAACAAGCCATGTTCAAGACTGGTCTCAATCTAATTGAGTTTGTTCAACCTAATTACAGCGTTTCTCATCATAGAACGACCAATGAAGTTTACCCAAACTGAGAAGACCCCTCACCCAATACAATTTACATTTAAACGAAGTTTCTTCTCAGATTTCGCCGACTCTAAGAACTACAGTTCGCGTGAATTGAGAAAGATACTTGCCTACAATACACTCAACATTGAAACTAAGTGCCTTCTTAACTTACGCAAACTATAACCTGTAGTTGAGAAAAGCCGAGATGGGTGGTGGGTGTGTAGGCAGAAAACAAGAAAATAGAAAAAGGAAGAAAAAGAGAGAAAAGACAGCGCACAGTATTGTACACAGTAGAGGAGCATGGAATAGAATAGAATAATAAGGTGAACTGTATGAAGCAGTGGAGGAATGTTTTTGTCTCGATTCCACAGAGTGATAAGGCAGTGCAATGAAGGTGAACAACAAGCCAAGTTGGATAACAAAAAGATGATAAGTAGTAGAAGAAGAAAACAGAATAGTAGCACAAAAAGGAGTAGAAAAAGGAGGGGAAGGAAAAGATGAAGGAGGAGAAGAGGAAGAAGAAAATTAATGAGGAGAAAAAATTAATGAGAAGAAGATGAAGAAGAAGCAGGTGGAAAAAAGGAAGAAGAAGAGAAAAGAAAAGAATGAGGATAAAATGAAGAAGAAAGAGAAAAAATGGAAGAATAAGTGAAGAAAGAAAAGAAGAAGAAGAAGGCAAAAGAGAAGGAAAGGAAGAAAGGTAAGGAAGAAATAGGAAGAACACTTTGGGAAATTAAGAGCAATGAACAAGTAAAAGAGAATAATAAAAAAGGAGATGAAATAAAGGGTAAGGAGAATGTGCAAGAACAGGGAAAAGAAGAGACAAAAGTATGGGAACAAAAAAGAGAAGATAACAAGAAAAAGATGAAAATATATAAAAAATAACGAAGAAAATAATCAATTTAATTGGAGGAGGAAGATGAAGAAGTTCCAAAGAACAACGGTTATTGAGATAAGGGAAATGCTAGAAAAATTTTCAACAATAAGGTTATAACTGGATAAGAAGATGAAGAAGAAAAGGGAAGTTGAAGAGGAGGAGAAGAAAAAGAAGGCGAGTAAGAAGAAATCTCAGAAATGGGATCAAAAAGAAGGAGGAGAAGAGGAACTGGATTGAAGGAAGAAGAGAAGAAGAAGAAGAAGAAAAAGATTAGAAGAAGAATATAAGAAAAAGAGAAGGAGGAGGAGGAGACAAAAGGAGGAGGAGGAGGAGGAGGAGGAGGAGGGAGAAGAAGGATAAGAAGAAGAAGAAAAGAAAAAAGAAGAAGAAAAAGGAGAATGTAAGAAGTTAAGAAGGAGAAGAAATACGAAATGGAATAAATCAACAATGACCACGAGGAAAATGATAAGAGCCTGAAACAAGATACAGCAACAGACAAAACGAAACGATACGAAAAAAGAGGAAGAGGAGGAGGAGGAGGAGGAGGAGGAGGAGGAGGAGGAGGAGAAGAAGGAAAGAGACGAAGACGAAGAAGAAGAAGAAGAAAGAAAAAGAAGAAGTAGAAGAAGATGAAGAAGAAGAAGAAGGAGAAAAATAAGAAAGAATGAAAAATGGAAGAGACGTCAAGCCAAATAAAAAAGCCAAGACAGAGAGAAAGTGAAAAGCCAGACAACAAACTTGATGAAAGGGGAGTAGATTATAACCAAAATAACGAATGAATAGGATGGTAGAAAGAAAAAGAAGGATAGAAGGAGTGTAAAACAAGGGAGAGACGAAGAACAAGATAATGAGGTGGTGAAAAAGAAAAGACAAGGAAGAAAAAATAAAATGTTGAAGAGGTGAGGGCCCCAAGATGAAAACTGAATTCAATTTTCAACAAAACCAATACTGACAACAATAATAATGCAGCATTGAAAAAGAGAAATGATAAGAAAGTAGAGAAGAAGACCACGAGAAATAAAACAACCATAAAAAGAAGAAAGTGGAGGAGGAGAAGAGGAAGTAGAAAAATGAAGAACAACGAACAAGAAGAATCAGGCAAGAGTAGGTAAAGTACGTCCAAGAAGACATTCTGGTAAGATGGTAAAATGCCTCCACCTCGGTCAATATTGGTTCAAAAATTATAAATTTATTCTCAAATTGTGGATCAGAAGGTTTTCTACAATTCGAAACCAAATCTATAATTCTTGAACCAATATTGACCGAGCCGCACTCATTTTCCCATCTTGCCACAATGTCTTCTCTGCTTGGAAACTGTATACTCGGGTATAGAGAGTACTGCACCGTGCTGTATGCTGTCTATAGTCTGACCAAGCAAAGAAGAGCCTCTGGCACGATAGGAAAATGACTCAAGCTCGGTCAATACTGGTTCAAAAATCATTAATTAGGTCTCAAATTGTAGATCACAATTTTTCCTACAATTTGAGATCAAATTGATTAATCTTGAACAAATATTGACCAGGCTGGAGTCATTTTCCTATCTTGACCGAGGCTCTTCTTTGCTTGAACAGACTATACGAGATACAAAGATACTCGGTTCCTACAAGCTTGCAGTGTACTACTATAACCAGGGGGGGCAGGGCAAATAGGTGGGGGGGGGGACAGAGGTAAATTGTAGGTGGTACACTATCTCTCAATATGTTACTCCCCCCCCCACCACCATCACCGAACAGGGTCACTCTCTGGGAGCGTGGGAACAAACTCTAAGATCTCCCTCCTCCTTTGATTCATCATCTCACTCACTCTCATCTAACTACTCTATGCTGCATCTATAACTATAGTTAACTAATAGAACTACATACTTATCTGATGTTGTATAACTATATCTAACTGAAATAACTCCTTCATAATAAGTTGATGTATAACTGTATTCCACTGAAATAATCCCATACTGTAATCTGTTGATCTATAACTACATTCATACACGATACCTGTACACTAATCTGTTGAAGTATTACTATAATATTGCACTGAAATAAGTCCATCCTAATATGTTCAAGTATTACTATATTTACCCAGGATACCTATACACTAATCTGTTGAAGTATTACTATAATATTCCACTTGTATAAATATAAAATTTGTTCTCTCCAATAGCACTTTACAAAAAATTATGTATATTGTACAGCATAATAGTAGATACAGTAGTAGTCTACATCAAAATAAATTATAAGCTTAGTATACCATTGTAAAAAGATAATAACAATTGTGTATTGTACAATATAACTTATTATGTAGATAATGAGACATACCCTTACATAGGCTATTGTGATGGCCAGTGAGTAAGGGTGAATCTGGACTATAATGATTCAAATTAGAATTTGTAAGAGAATGTAGCCGAATTAAGAATGTAGAATCAGAGCTTGAGAACCATTTCACCAGAAGTTTGTGCCTACTCATTGCATATTCTTGTATAAATCGAGTATTACCTGAATAGGTTATAATCTAATACCTGATCTTATATAAGATCGATCATAAAATAAGCATCACATAAGCATATAAGATCATACACGGTGTTTCAGGAGGAATGTGCAATACTTTTCAGGCTGATTCCTTACACCAAGTAGACAAAAAAGTTCCATGGGACCAACCCCCAAAAACGCTTTGTTACTGAGATAACAATGGCGGAAAATTAAGATTTTTCAAAATATATTAATTTTTCTAATTTTTTAGTGGCTTTACTCAGGTTCGAAAATAATCAATTCATATGTAAAATTAGCTGAGGAATTCAATGAAACCAGTTCCAGGTCTGTAACTTCAACAGTTATTGAGATAATTGGAAAAATATGCTAGAAAACGCCATTTTTTCAACAATAAGGGTTATAACTGGATAAGGAATCATTATTGTATTTTTTATTTTTAATTGTATTTTTTATTGATGGAAGTTGAAGAGAGTCGGATTCTAAAGAAAAAGTTAAATGGCGGCGATTGTGTAAATCTTACTCAAACCTCAGAAATGGCGATCAAAAATCGAAAAATTGACAAAACATAGCACAAGTGATTTTGCGATTTTTGATCGCTATTTCTGAGATTTGGGTAAGATTTACACAATCACCGCCATTTAACTTTTTCTTTAGAATCAGACCTTCTTCAAATTCCATTGATGAAAAACACAAATTTATGATTCCTTATCCAGTTATAACCCTTATTGTTGAAAAAAATGGCGTTTCCTAGCACATTTTTCCCATTATCTCAATAACCGTTGAAGTTACAGAATTCAGACTGGTTTCATTGAATTCCTCAGCTAATTTTACATGAATTGCTCATTTTAGAACCTAATACCTGACTAAAAAATCGATCATAAAATAAGCATAATAAAAATTAATATATAAATAAGACAGAAGAAATGGACACAAAAAACAGTAAATAGAAGTAACAAATTCATAACAATGAATGAACTAATGAAGAAACAAAGATCTTAAACGAAAGAATTAGGACAATAAATGAGGAATGGAGGTAACCATGATGGAGAAGAACCAGAAAGAGAAGGAGGAAGGAGAAAATAAGAGGAATTGAAAGAAAAACAAAGAAGTGAAGTCAAGAATATGAAAGGAATAATCATCGCCAATTAAACCTTTCAATAATTATTTTCATACCTGACGCCAAAAAGTTAGGCGGTTTCGTCTGCACCTTGTGCTGATGTTGTCAATTGGAGTTGTCATTTAGCTATATCTAGATGATAATAATCATCTAATATCTAGATGATGCTTTCGAAACTGAAAGAGACAATAATAGATGCTCTACACACGAAACCAACTACCGGTATGTAGTACTAATTAGTTTTGTAGTACGTAGTATGTACAATCTGTATGTACTAAGTTTTTGGCGTATTTATATTATTCATTGATAATGTTTTTTGTTTACCTTGCGAACCTCTCCTTGTCCTGTAAACTTTCATCCTCCATTCGCGGGTATTTGCTGCCACTCGGGTCGTCCTCATCCGATCTAAAACAATATACACATAAAAACATGAATAAAAACTAATAAAATAACTTCAAATCAATTTCAAAACAAACTTAGGAATATTGACCATACATTAATAATAAAAAACTGAACTTTAAAACTTAGGGCTGTTTAAAATAATTGAAAATCAAACAAAAAATGTGCCGAAAAATTTCAAAATGTGCCGAAACATGTCTGTGTTTTAATAATTTTAAAGTTTTTTAAAAGGGTGTTAGATTTTCATTTATTTTTCAATTTATAATCAACTATAGTAGCTTAACGGTGAGCGAAAAATAATTAATTTTCAAAAACAAGTATACAAGAAGTTCATAACATCATGTAGCTGACGCCAAAAAATTGGGCGGTTTCGACTGTCCTGACAGAGCTGAGAATTGATCAAGGTCATTCACCAACCTCCTCAATTCATGGAACCAGCAGCTACATGAAACAAGTTTCCAAGATTTTATTTCTTTGACTTTTTTTCATTTTTATATTATGTTCCTATTGTAGCAAAAACAGTTAAATGCCATACTTTCAATTTGACGAAGATGAGTGATCAAAATTACAATACCTCGCGTAGAGATAATACAAGTCGATGAATTGAAGAAAAGGAGAATACAAAAAAAGAATAAAAGGTTGTAGTGGAGGAAGAATAAGAAGTAAGAGGAAAAAGAGGAAGAAATAGATCATGAAGAAGAAACGGAATAAGAATGTGTATGGTCTATCCAAGCAAAAAAGTTATTCTAGCAAGATGTGAAAGATAGTCCAGCTCGGTCAATATCAATTTAAGAATTATAAATTTGGAATCAAATTGTAAACATCTACAATTTGACTTATTTTTCATTTCTTAACCAATACTGACCGAGCTGGATGTATTTTCCCATCTTGCCCGAATGTCTTCTTTGCTTGAAAATACTCTAGTAGAAGTAGAAGTAGTAATAGAAATAGTATAGTGTGTCCAAACAAAGAAGACCCTCTGACAAGATGGGAAAATGATTCAAGCTCGTTCATTATTGTTTCAAAAATTATCAATTTTATCTCAAATTGTAGGAAAGAATTTGACCTACTATTAACACCACATTTGTAATTCTTGAAAAAATATTGACCGAGCTGGAGTCATTATCCCATCTCACCAGGATGTCTTCTTTGCTTGGAAAAACTATAATTGAAATAAGGTGTAAGTAGTAGTAGTAGTAGTAGTAGTAGAAGTAGCAGAGGAAGAATGAGAAGAAGAAGAGAAAAAGAAGAAGAAGATGGAAGAAGAAGAAGAAGAAGAAGAAGAAGAAGAAGAAGAAGGAGGAGAAGATGGAAGAAGAAGAAGAAGATGGAAGAAGAAGAAGAAGAAAAAAAGAAGAAAAAAAATTTGACCTGCTATAAAGACCACATTTATAATTCTTGAACAAATATTTACCGAGCTGGAGTCATTTGCTTGGACAGACTATAGTTGAAGTGGAAAATTAAGAAGAAGAAGGAGAAGGAGTAGAGAAAGAAGAAGGAGAAAAGAAAGAAGAAGAGAAAGAAGAAGAAGAGAAAGAGAAGAAGAAGAAGAAGAAGAAGAAGATGGAAGAAGAACAACAAGAAGAGGGAGAAGAAGAAGAATAAGAAAAAGAAGAAACAGAATCAGAAGAAAAAGAAGAAGACGAAGAATTAGAAAAGGAAGAAAAAGAAGCAGGAGAAGAAGTAGAAGTAGTAGAAGAAGAAGAAGAAGAAGAATGAGAAAAAGAAGAATTATTAGAAAAGGAAGAAAAAGAAGAAGCATTAGTATGCGAAGAAGAAGGAGAAGAAGAAGAAGAAGAAGAAGAAGAAGAAGAAGAAGAAGAAGAAGTAGGAGATTAAGAAGAAGAAGATCTTTCTTCAGATTTGTGAAACACGCACCACTCTACTTGGCTGCTACAACCCGATAGATAGGCTAGCCACACTATATTATTATAACATAGTCTGTACAACCAAAGAAGTCCCTCTGGTAAGATGGGAAAATGACTCCAGCTCGGTCAATTTTGGTTCAAAGATTATCAATTTGATCTCAAATTGTAGAAAACAATTTGACCTACTATTAAGACCACATTTATAATTCTTGAACAAATATTGACCGAGCTGGACTCATTTTCCCATCTTGCCAAACGGTCTTCTTTGCCTGGACAGTCTATATTGTAGGCTAATTCACGTAATAAGGACAAATTGCCCAATCGGCCTCCCAAAAGCAGCCTTCCTTCGTTCAACGGCTCATTGCACCCCAATTATTATTTTCAAAGAAAAATTCCAAAGGAAAGGATAAGGTATATAATATGGAAGGCAAAATTCAAAGCAAAAAAAAAAAAAAAAAAGGGATAGGCTACTGAACTCATCAACTTGGTTCGGCTTTATTGGAATGCTCACTACAGATTATAAAACCACGTATCCCAATGAATTTTTCAAACAATAATTTCCTATTTATAAGATATATACATGTGTGTTCCAATTTTACCTACAAAAATCCTAGATAGGTTAACCCACCAATTTCAAATTGAGAAGTTCATTTCAATTGATACCATTTTCAGAATAAGAAGGATTAAATCTTTGTAAAATAATATATTTCAAAATAAATATTCCTATCAAATCTTTACAGAATATATTTATTCAAAATACTATAACTTTGTCAATGACTTTGTTTCATTACAATGATATTCCTAAAATCTCGTGGAATTGTAATGTAAACTTTCATCATCTCTCATTCACTATGTAAACATCATCACTCACTCATTATCACCTTTGCTTAAAATACTTGCTATCAAGTCGCAATAATTATATATACAATAAATTGTATTGTAAAAATTAATGAATTATGCATTGTTTTGAAATTTATTGAAACGTTATCCAATGTATTCTGATGCATTGGAAAGTATTCAGATGTGAATGTATTACTTCAATGCAGGTATTATCTTTCAAAGTAAATTGGAGATTGAACCCAAAGTATGTACAATCCGTGCTTCAAATCCGATTCGATAAGTAATAATAAAAAACCTTGAATTATTGCATTTGAGAAAAATTTATGAGAAATAGTGTAACATGAATTAATAAAAAATGAGGATTATAAAAATGAGTATATCTAAATATTGAACTGAACTGAAAAAATTGAATACAATTCATACACTTCATCATTGAGAGCACTTGTTTATAATTGTTGAATTAATATTTATGAAATTACATAAGGATGAAAATAAAAATATTAATAAACGAAACCTTTTTCAGCGAATTATCGATTCAATTTCTACTTATTGGTTAATTCATCTCTTATTTGTTTAATTCAAAGACCCATTGCTCGTAAGAAAATTTTTAAATTCTTCAGGGAAATAATATTTGGAATCATCATTAATCTTGCATTTCACTGGAAATATAATTATACTAGCCGGCAGGCTCGCTTCGCTCGCCTTCTCCGCCTAGCCAGGGGGCTCCGCCCCCTGAACCCCCGACAGTATCAGCAGTTTCAGTGAGTCGAACAGGCTCGCTTCGCTCGCCTGCATAACCACTGTCAGTGTAAGCTGAGAAAATAGGCTCGCTTCGCTCGCCTGCAAATTCCGTTTAGAAGGGATTCAAAATTCATTGAACACAGCATTTCTAGACCTAATCTGGACCTGTTCACCAAATTTCGACATTTTCTACCAATTTATTCTCGAAAAATCCAAGAAAAACTCGGAAAATTCCGAAAAATAGTAAAACGCTAATATTGAGCGTAACCTTGGGAACTATATCGGACATAGTTTGAAACTTGATTCAATATCTTCCAAATTAGTTTATCTATAATCTCACTGAACCATTGAATTTACAGTAAGGATTGGTCGTATCAAGGCGAATGATATGCAACCCACAATAGATCTACAATTTTGAAAACCCTGATTACTGGCGTAATCTTGAACGGAATTCAAAAATATTTTAACACAACATTTCTAGACCTTATCTGGACCTTCCCACCGAATATCAACATTTTCTACCGATTGGTTCTCGAAAAAATTAAGAAAACGCCGAAAAACTCTAGAAAAACTAAAATATTTGGCGTATCCTTGAAAAGTTTTTAAAATCCTTTCTTAGCGCGCGTCTAAAAGTCCAACTGAACATTCCTGCCTAATTTGAACACATTCGGTTCAGTGGATTTTTAGTTCTGGTGATGGATGAATCAGTATCTCAGTGCCATTTTGCTTATATAGATATAGATATTTTGACAAAATATATAAATAACAAGCAATATCATTTTTGCAGCCATTTTCACTGCCCTCCCCAACTCTCGACAAAAAAATTCGAAAAAGTTCCCAGTTCAACCAGCAGATGGCAGAAGCAATGCTTCGACATCCATTGGACAACACGCCTCCAAGCTCCGCCTACGCTCGAAATCAGTTTGAAAAGTTCCCAAATTCAAACAGTAGATGGCAGCAGTTGTCGGGTGATGTTTCAGTGATTTGACTTGGACACGCCTCCATGCCCCACCTGCTCTTTGCTGATTGGTTGACAGTGTTTCGTGAGTTCTGCCTTAGGAAATGGCTGCTAGCAAGAAAATGGTGGATGGTAGCCTATATCACACACAAACACAACACTGATTCACTACTCACTATCTTACGCTAATATTACGCTGAATCATTTAATGAAGTATAGTTTATTTATTTATTTATTCTAGTTAGTAGGTAGTTTGAGAATTGTTTTATTCACATAATTTAGATTCAGTAATACTTTGAACGTTTGTTTCCTATACAATTTTTCTCAGACGATGTTTTCAACTTTCATTATCATTTCGACAACATACTTTTTTACCACACTGCATGTAATGACAAGACCTTCTTCCAGTTCCACTTTTGTATAAAATCTATTTTGTTATATTCTGTTCAAATTCATCATTTGTCAAATTTTTTATTCAACTGATCTAATAAAGAATACAGATTTAGTCAGTCCAAGCATAGAAGACCCTCTGGCAAGATGGGAAAATGAATGACTACAGCTCGGTTAATATTGGTTCAAAAATTATAAATTTGGACTCAATCGAAGGAAAACATTCTGATCCACAATTTGAGACCAAATTAATATTTCTCGAACCAATACTGACCGAGCTGGAGTCATTTTCTCATCTTGCCAGAGGGTTTTCTTTGCTTGGACAGACTATAACTGTCACAAATACTTAAATGCCAACTTACGAGTTTTTTTCAATTTTATTAAATTAAAGGTATCAGTTATCTATTTTCTACTTTTTGATTAAATGGATCATTTGTTCAATTATTTATTATCATCATTATTTATCGTTATTGATAACATTATTAAAGTTATCTATTTTTCTTTGAATTTCTGTTCAAATTGCTCATTTGTTGAATCATTCATTATTATAATAAATTGATCGAACGAAGCATACATACAAAAATAACCATAACAAGTAATTAGGGGTTAAGTTAAAGGGTTGTTGTCAGTGAAGGGCGGTAATCAAAACAGTTGGTGCCAAGTGAGTTTGCGTTATTAGCATAACAGGTACAACCACCCCCACCCCACCACCATACACACATATTGCGATATTGATGTCAGCCGACTCGGTAATTATAGTGGGGGAAATTCGCGAGGGACGCTTGCTCTAATTACTTTACTCTCTAATTTCATATTCATCCTCCTCCTCCTTCTCCTCCTCCTCCTCCTCCTCCTCCTCCTCCTCCTCCTCCTCCTCCTTCTCCTCCTCTCTTCACCACAACTTCATCCCTTTTCATCAATTTTTCATCTTTCTCTACTTCTATTTGCTTCTCCTTATTGTCCCTCACTTTTTCCTTTTCTCGTCATTTATCAACTCATCTTCTTATTCACGTCTTTATCATCCTCATTTACATACTTATCTTCCCCTTCTTCTCCTTATTGTCCTTCATTTATTTCATTCCTTCTTCTTATTCTTCTTCTTCCTCTTCCTTTTCCTCATTCACATGCTTCTCTTTTTTCTTCCCATTCTTCTTACTCTTCCTTCTCCTGATTCACATCCTTCTCCCATTTCCTTCTTCCTCTTCCTTCTCCTGATTCCCATACTTATCTTTCCTTCTTCCCATTCTTCTTCCTCTTCCTTCACCTCACTCACATCATTCTCTTTTCTCCTTCTCATTCTTTTCCTCTTCCTTCTCACTCTCATCATTCTCTTTTCTCCTTCTCCTTCACATCCTTCTCTGTCAACTCAGCCAATATTGGTTCCAAAATTGCTCTTTTCTCCTTCTCATTCTTTTCCTAATTCTGCTCCATCTTCTTCTTGCTCTTATTGAGTTTTGCATCGTATATAGTCCTTCCAAGCAAAGAAGACCTTCTGGCAAGATGGGAAAATGACTCCAGCTTGGTCAATATTGGTTCCAAATTTATAAATTGGGTCTCAAATTGTAGATCAGAAATGCTACAATTTGCGACCAAATTTATAATTTCTGAACTAATATCGACCAAGCTGAAGTCATTTTCCCATCTTGACAGAATGTCTTCTTGGCTTGTACAGACTATACAATAGTGTAGTTTTTCCAGTATGCTTTGTTTTTTTCTTCTATTGGAAATTGTGTAAAATTCTATTGAATTATGTGTACAAAATTCTGTTCATGAATTGTTTATGAATCGGAATAAAAAAATTTGAATTGAATTCAATAGTGAATTATTCCAGTCAATCGGATTCAATGAGAAATATTTACACGCCCAAACAATCCCAGTCCACAAATGATGGATGAAGAAATATTTGAAGGAAAAGTTGAAATTAAAACCGTGCCCGATGAAAATACAAGAATAAAAAGAAGAATAAGCAAACGCTAGTCAGTGATGAGGGGAGGTGTAATAAGGAGAGAGGGGGAGGGGGTTGTAGGTTGAGACATTACCCTGGTTACGTCACAGGACGGTGTGATTTATGCCTGTTGCTGATGATGATGATGGTAATGATGATGATGATGATACTGCTTCAAGTTTCAGTAAGTCGTTAACGAGCTAGGCTGGATAATATATTATATGGATGTCGCTTTCCTCTTTCTACTCTTCTTCTACTTCCTCTAATTCTTGTTCTTCCACCTGTTCACCACTTCCTCTTTCCATAATAATTATCACCTATTCATTCTTATTTCTTCTTCTTCTTCTTCTTCGTTCATCGTCTATTACTCCCTTACATCAACTTCTTATAGATCCTTCTCTTCTTTCGCCTTTTCAACATTGACTTCGATTCTTCTCTGCTCTTTTCCCACTTCTTCCTCTCCTTTATTCTTCCTCTACATCATCATCAACATCACTATCTTCTTCCTTTTCCTATTATTCTTCTTCTCTTCTCCTCCTCCTTCCTCCTCCTCTCCTCCTTCTTCCTTCTTCTTCTTTTCTTCTTCTTCTTCTTCTTCTCCTTCTTCTTCTTCTTCTTCTTCTTCTTCTTCCTCCTCCTCCTCCTTCTTCTTCTCTTCCTCCTTCTTCTTCTTCTCCTTCTTCTTCTTCTTCTTTTTCTTCCAACACCTCCTCCCACCACCTTCTCTATTATCCCTCTCACTCACTGTTTGCTCATGCTCCTCCTCCTCATCTTCTGCTTCTTCTTCTTGTACTTCTTCTTCATCTTATTCTTCTACTTACTTTTTATCTTCTCCAACTACTACTACTTCTTGTACTTCTTCAAATACTTTTACTTTTTCTTCTCCTTCCTCCTCTTCTTCTTCTCCTTCTTCTTCCTCTCCTTCCTCCACTTCATCACCCTCCTCTCCTTCTTCTTCTTCTTCTTCTTCTTCTTCTTCTTCTTCTTCTTCTTCTTCTTCTTCTTCTTCTTCTTCTTCTTCTCCTTCCACCTCACCTTCTCCTTCTTCTTCTTCTCATCTTTCACCAACTTCTCCTCTCAGCACTCATCATTCTTAATTCTATAACCCCCGATAGGCCTACCTCCTTATTATTCCTTTGCTTCATCAATCATTATTTCCAGACATTCAAATTTTAAAGTTTCATTTACTTTTAAATTTGTTTTTTTAATTTGAATCAAACAATAATTATAGCTTCAATTACGAGACTACATAACAATTTTTCGTCAGCTTCAGTTGAGGAAAAGTGATTACCAAAAACACATCATTTAAGGAATTAGGTACCTATGAAAAATAAGACGAAATGAATAATAAAAAATGTTGGAAGAAGACAGGATGATGAAACATGAAAGTAAAGGAAAAATGTCATGAAGAAAAAAGTAGAAACTGATAAAAGAGGAATAGCAACGCACAAGAAGTAAATACAGGACTGTACAATAAGAGAAGTAAGAGAACCATTATGGGAAGAAGAAAGTTATAGTCTGTCGAACCATATAAGACCCTTTGGCAAGATGGGAAAATGACTCAAGCGCGGTCAAAATTTTCAAATTTGATCCCAAATTGTAGGAAACAATTTCATCTACTATTAGGACCACATTTATAATCCTTGAACAAATATTGACCAAGCTGGAGTCATTTTCCCATCTTGCCAGAGGCTCTTCTTTGCTTGGACAGACTATACAATAAGGAACGAAAAAGAACCATAACGGGAAGAAGAAAGTTACACAATCAAAAGAAAAATATTGTCAATAAGAGTAACGTGTTATATATTTATATAAAACGCATATAAACAGTATTACTACTTCATCATGACTGGCTGGTTGCAGCGTTCTAGATATGAAATAATAAACTTTTTACGAGTGCTGGTTTTTTTTTTGGAGCGAGCTGCTTTTCATTCTTTGCTATTATCATCAAGTACCTATACTGCACCCTGAAAACCTCCCCCCACCCACCATATGATCCAAGTAAGGGGCGTATTTACGAGCTACACAACTCGTGATGAGTTCCTTGCTGCGTTTATTACAACAAACCCGAGTTTTGTCACTTACTTTTCGGTTCTTTTTTTCTCTTCTAGTAATACTTCTTCTTAATTTCTTCTACTTCTCATTCCTCTTCTTCTTCCTTTTCTTCAACTTCTTCTTAATCTCCATCTTCTACGTCTTCTTTCTCTTCAACTCCTTCTACTTCTTGGTCTCCTTCTTCCTTGCCTCTTCTCATTTACTCATCACCCGCTAACTGAGTCATCAACAACACGTAACACCTTGAAAAAATACGACGATATCCAGAAAGAAAAGCTATACAGGGTGTTTCAGGAAGAATGTGCAATACTAGGAATCATAAATTTGTATTTTTTATTGATGGAAGTTGAAGAGAGTCGGATTCTGAAGAAAAAGTTGAATGGCGGCGATTGTGTAAATCTTACCAAATCTCAGAAATAGCGATCGAAAATCGAAAAATTGACAAAACATAAAACAAGTGATAAATTCGTGTATAGTAGCGATTTTTCTATTTTCGATCGCTATTTCTGAGATTGTGGTAAGATTTACACAATCGCCGCCATTCAACTTTTTCTTCAGAATCCGACTCTCTTCAAATTCCATTAATAAAAAATACAATTTTATGATTCCTTATTTATTTATAACCCTTATTGTTGAAAAATGGCGTTTTCTAGCATATTTTTCCCAATTATCTCAATAACCGTTAAAGTTACAAATTTGGAATTGGTTTCATTGAATTCCTCAGCCAATTTTACATAGGAATTGCTCATTTTGGAACCTCATTAAAGCCTCTAAAAAATTGGAATAATTTATATATTTTGAAAAATCTCAATTATCCGCCATTGTAATCTCGGTAACAAAGCGTTTTTGGGGGTTGGTCCCATGGAACTTTTTTGTCTACTTGGTGTAAGGAATTAGCCTGATAAGTATTGCACATTCCTCCTGAAACATTCTGTATATGGAAAATGATACATTCAATGAAACACTCAATTATCAAATTGAACAATCGCATTCATTCTACATGAACAAATGAAAGATAGCCTGTCTAAGCTCTTCTTTGCTTTCTATCAAATATTTTAACTTGGAACCTACAATTATCAGATCTAGGAGTTATGAATCACTCACTCCAACAAGCTACCCAATTATTGATAAAGAATAATGTCGTTTAATCTGTCCAAGCAAAGAAGACATTCTGGCAAGATGGGAAAATGACTTGATCTTGGTTCAAAAATGATAAATTTGTCTCAAATTGTATAAAATATTCTGATCTGAAATTTGAGCCCAAATTTATAATTTTTGAACCGATGTTGACCGAGTTGGAGTCATTTTCCCATCTAACCAGAATGTATTCTTTGCTTGGACAGACTATATTATTCTTCATCAATAGGGTAGCTCGTCGGAGTGATTCATAACGCTCAGATCTGATAATTAGAGGTAGCCTACCGAGATAGATATTTTTGACCGGGGAACAATTATTTAACCACAGCATAATCACAGATACAACTGCCTGAGAACCAGTCATCTCTCATCATCATCATCATCATCAACATCCCTCTTATTTCGCATGCACATGCTTGAACAACAGGTGGGCATCACCCCCTGTTTTTTTATTGAAAAATTCAATACATCCTATTCGACATAACTATTATCATCATATTGCCAATTTGATTCTTTTTTGTAATATTGTCCAAGGAATGAATAAATTTGAACATAACATTTCGATTGTTTAGTACAATTTAATACACATTTTCGAATAGAACACACTGATTCCACTGTCGGCTTGTAACCACGAAACAGGTGAAGTGCTGAACAGTATAAGATACGGGCACTTCACCTATTCCGTACGCACAAGCCGCCAGTGACTGATTTCCGACTATTCTATTAGTCTTAAATCATTAATTGCCTTATTGTAACAACCTTATAAGTTCTATTAAATCTGAGAAATAGTTGCTGCATGGCGACATTATTGCATCAGCCAATAGAAAACGGGTTTTGGGCGTAACCTGTTGCTAAGCAACTGAAGTGAGCTCGCATGCCATTGGTCGAATGCTATCGTTCCACAAGCCTACACAGTGATGTAAGCTCATCGGCCAATAAGAACTCGTTGTGGGCGTGGTCTTGTGCTTACACTAGATTGGTTGACACACGCAGCTGATTTGAAACTTCAACCAATAGAAATGAAGAGGGGCGTTCCGAGAACAGTTTACAATCACCAAGTCCGCCTTACATACGAAATTAATGTTTCAACTTCGAAACTTGTATAGTCTGGTCAAGCAAAGAAGACCCTCTGACAAGATGGGAAAATTACTCCAACTTGGTCAATATTTGTTCAAGAATTATAAATGTGGTCTTCATAGTGAATCAAATTGTTTCCTACATTTTGAGATCAAATTGATAATTTTTGAACAAAAATTGACCAAGCTTGAGTCATTTTCCCATCTTGCCAGAGGGTCTTCTTTGCTTGGACAGACTATAGCTAGCTTCATGTAATGGAAGCAATGTTAGCACCCATATTTTTATTTATGAATGAATTGATTATATCATTTACAAGTTGAATAGATCAGTTCGCAATCAATATTAATGTATTCTTCTATTGTTTTTCAGGTGAGTTTTAAGATGACTTGTAATGTTTTTTGTTAAGAAGTAAAATCGAGGTTCTTACAATATTGATTGAAATATCAAATGAATACTGATAACATAATAATACTAATATAATTACTTTTTGATATCAAGTTTATTTTCTGGCAATAACTGATTTGATGTGAATGAAATGAAAATGTACAAACACCTACAAAACACTTTATAATACCTATTTGACAACAACTATAGTCTGTCCAAGCAAAGAAGAGCCTCTGGCAAGATGAGAAAATGACTCCAGCTCGGTCAATATCGGTTCAAAAATTATTGATTTGGTCTCAATTGTAAATCAGCATGTTTTCTACAATTGAAACAGAATCAGTAATTTTTGAACCAATATTGACCGAGCTGGAGTCATTTTCTCATCTTGCCAGAGGCTCTTCTTAGCTTGGACATACTATTCAAAATAGAACTTCACAAATGAGTATCGCATTACATTACGTGATACTGAAAAATGAAATGAACCAGTTAACACAATTGAAACAAGACACAAAGCAAGTTTAATAAAGCGTTATAAAAAATCCAAACTATCAGCAGATGATCGGGACCTAGTAAACAAGAGCCGATTTCCAATCAGAATTGCACGATACTCGTAGACATGAATGAGTAATGAGCAGCATAAAGAGTATAGTCTGTCCAAGCAAAGAAGACCCTCTGGCTAGATGGGAAAATGACTCCAGCTTGGTCAATATTGTTTCAAAAATTAAAAATCCGATCTTAGTAGTAGAACAAATTGTTTCCTACAATTTGAGATCAAATTGATGATTTTTGAACCAATATTGCCCGAGCTTGAGTAATTTGCCCATCTTGCCAGAGGGTCTTCTTTGCTTGGACAGACTGTACAACTACAACTCACTCAAGAGTGAAAGAGAGAGAGAGAGATAGATAGAAGAGAACATTGTGAAGAGTGAGAGAGAGAGAGAGAGAGAGAGACAGAATGAGAAGAAGAGCATTAATGAATAAACAAGAGGTTTATTCTCTTCTCTTCAGTAGGTAACTAAACATCCTTTTCACTCATGTTTTACATCACGCCATCTCTCATGTCATCTTCATCCTCCTCCTCCTCGTCTTCTTCTTCTTCTTCTTCTTCTCCTTCTCCACCTTCTTCTTACTCCATACTTTCCATCTCAATTCCGACCCTCCAACACCCCCCTCCTCCCCAACAGGGGTCACACGCCACATCATAAAATCAAGTCAAGAGTAATTATTTATGATTAAAGTGTGGCAACAGCAGTATAATGCAAGGAACAACATTAACAGCCTGTTTGAAAGCTAGCACAAGAGTATCGGTTATCTCATTATGATTCCACTTTTTCAATCAGCTTAAATTGCACAATCGTTTTACTTTTTTCCCCCTTCATTCTTTTTCATTTCCACTTCCAGTCCTCTTCGACTTCTTCATTCTTGAATAATCAAATTCTTTTCATAATCATTTGATGAGATATGAAAATATAAAAACAGCTCACTGCCAACACACAAGTCTATCTTATGTTGGCAGTGCCAAAAAATGTCTCATATAGGCCTAATATTGTTTAGTAAATAAAAATTTTATGTCCCGTTTATTA
Source organism: Sogatella furcifera (assembly GCA_017141385.1). Taxonomy (NCBI): domain Eukaryota; kingdom Metazoa; phylum Arthropoda; class Insecta; order Hemiptera; family Delphacidae; genus Sogatella; species Sogatella furcifera. The sequence goes on along the minus strand of CM029546.1, from coordinate 58,446,672 downwards.
CTATTGCTATAAATTATCTTATAAATTGTTTTATCTTATCAAATTCAGAGTAGCTTATTTCTCTTCAAGGGTAAAATACGTTTTTTTGGCAATTCATTCATTCATTTTATAGTAATTTTGATCATCTTCTTCTTTCATACCTTTTCATTATTTTCTCTTTCCCTGGCTCTTATTTCCTCTTCAAAACAATTTTTAGTCCCCATTTATATAAATATAATCCTATAAATTCTTTTCAATTTCTCTCAAGGCCTCTAGAATCAGCTAATTTCTCTTCACATCGCGGAATTCTGATACGCAGTGGAAATACCAGAGTCAAATCTTAAAATTGATACACAATCTTACAGGAAGGAAGCTAATTGACACAAGATTTGCAACGTGAGTTTGCAAAATGAGGTCAGCTCATTTATCAATGCAAAAATTTGTGGAAAAATAACCATTGGCTCTAGGAAACTTCAGGTTTTGTAATTTTATTTCTAAATTCAACTTGTAAAATACCAAAACTGAATTTAAATACCCCTAAAATGAACAATAATTATTGAGAAATAGATCAGCTAATTTCCAATATAGCGGCAATCCATGAGCATTTCAATTGTCTCGTAACAGTAAGCTTCCTTCCCATATCAATTTTGGACTTTAGTATTACTACTGCGTATCAAACCTCCGTCGTGTAAGAGGCCTCAATAATCTCAAGTTACCACTTCTATAACATGTATAACACATATAAAACTTCTTTAAATCTCAAGTTTAGTGATCAATAATCAATAAGTTACAATATAATTCAAACTAAAACGGATGAAATTAAGACATCATCAACACTGGCGGCTCGTGCCCACGAAACAGGTGAAGTGCTGCACAGTAAAAGATACGGGCACTTCACCTGTTTCGTGTGCACGAGCCGCCAGTGATTATTAAACAAATCAATTCGTTCTCCTTTCTTCCAAACCTCTCCACTTTCCTTCGCCATATTCCTTTCTCTTTTTCTACTTCCCCTCTTCTGCTACCAAGTAAGGTGATTCTAGTAAGACATGAACAACATACCCTGCATACTGTATAAGTAGTGGTAGCTGAAATAGGCAAGCCGTGTCGTCACGCTTTTGATATTTAAAACACCGGCACATAGGTGGAAGGTTACAACCTCTCTCTAAGAAATCCCCTCCCTCATCCTCATCACTGCCATCCAAACATAAGCAATTTGAATACAGTTCCTTATTACCACTAGAACAGTCAATCCAAGCAACCAAGACATTCTGGCAAGATGGGAAAAATGACTTCAGCTTGGTGAATATTGGATCTAGAATTACAAATTTGGTCTCAATTTGTAGGAAACATTGTCTACAATCTGAGGCCAAACTAATAATTTTTGAACCAATATCGACCGAGTTGGAGTTATTCCAGAATGTCTTCTTTGCATGGTCGAATTACCGGTTGGCTAAACCATTATCAATCCCTGGTAAACTGTATGTTTCAAGTATGTTTATAGTTTAACTAGGCAAAGAAGACATTCTAGCAAGATGGGAAAATGACTCCAGATTGATCAATATTTGTTCAAAAATTATAAATTTGGTCTAAAATTGTAGGGCAGAATGTTTCCTAAGATTTGACACCGAATAATTAATTTTTGAACCTATATTGAACGAGTTGGCGTCATTTTTCCATCTTGCCAGAATGTCTTCTCTGCATGTACGCATAATACTCTACTGTTAAAAGACTGTTCAGTGTTTAATCACGGTGTCCCATTGAGTAGCTGATTTTCAGTTGGTTAGCTAGATTGAAAATACTTTTTAACCGACACTTCATTAGGGTGACGATGATTTTTATAATCAAGATTATATAGATTATAAGATACTCTCTATTTTAAGATGAAAATGAAGATGTTCAACTGTGATTGGTGCGTCCTCCATCACAGAATCAGCATGACTTTCAAATAAAGAGAAAATAAGAAACTTCTATAATTTAATCGATTGATAAGAACTTCTCATTTTCACTTTAGCATCGGGTGCTATTGATAAGAACAACTTTTAATATTGATGACAAATATTATCTTCATCAATAATACTGAAATTGATTTCCTCTCAACTTTACAGGATTTGAACAGGGAAGCATTACAAAGCAAATAAAAAACCGGATATGCTCATCAATCATCATCAACGATTTATTATTTATTTGAAACGCAGTCTACGAATCACAGCTCTTAGAAACTCGACAGTTACTTAGAAAATTTTGTCACACAAAAGTAAGAGAGAGAGAGAGAGAGAGAGAGAGAGAGAGAGAGAGAGAGAGAGAACAATATTTATTTAGAATAGGAGTGAGAGAGAGAAAGTGTGAGCGGATGTGTCGTTCATATTTGCAAACAATGGACGAATCTATGACTATCGACTGGAATTACAATGAGCCACCATCACAGGAGACGTGTCACTGATCTCAACTACCACCAACTTTATAGTCAAATTCTCGAAAATGGAGGAGAAAATGAACAAAAATTTCGTAAAAATGGTAAACAAGCATGGTTAAATCCAGGAATGATGATTAGATAGTCTAGCTACGTCATGAGATTATAAACTTTGGATTTTGTCAATTCCACTGATTTCAAATCAAATATTTTTTTTTATTTTGACACTTGAACAATACAATTTATCAAAAGAAACAAGTTTTATAAGAACATGTATACATCATAAAAAGGTTTATCAATAATGTTTCATATACAGAAATGGCAAAAGCTAAAAAAATGTCAAAATAAAAATTTATTATCAAGATTAATTATCCATTCATTTATTCTGTCGATTAATTACAATAAAGGGTTAAAACACAGACAACAAAGTTCAAAACATCTCTCCCAAATTTCGATACATAAGTTTTCAAAAATAGGTTATGTTTACAAGATTAATTAATTATTTATTTATTAATTGCACAGTAAATGTAAAGGTGATATTGTTGAAGTTATCCATCCATATTGAATGATTAGAGAAAGAGGAATACTAGATAGAGAAGAATACTCTAGGAAGAGAAATACTAGAGAGAGAGAGAAGAATGCTAGAGAAAGATGAATACAAGGGAGATGAGATATTGTCAGACCACAGATTCAAGTATAAATTCAATGTTTTAATCCAATCCAATTCATTGATCATTTTATATTATCACAACACTAGACCGCAGTTCCCTGTCTTAAAACCAGTCACATGTAAAACAGTACTCATAAACAGTTAATCATGAAGTTCTACAACATCAACAAAAATTCAACCAATATTGCATTTCAAGTAACAATTCAACTACTTGCAATTCAAGTAGCTTTGAAACTCATCAATGTTGAAAGCTTTGTGATCATGAATCAATTTACTTTCATGTCAGACAGCCTAAATTCAAAAAGATACAAAAGATGGTATAGTCTGTCCAAGCAAAGAAGACCCTCTGGCAAGATGGGAAAATTACTCCAGCTTGGTCAATATTTGTTCAAGAATTATACATTTGTTATCAAATTGTAGATCAGAATGCTCCCCACAATTTGAGATCAAATTGATCATTTTTGAACGAATATTGACCGAGCTTGAGGCATTCCTTCATTTTGTTAGAGGGTCTTCTTTGCTTGGACAGACTATACAGGTATCAAACGTATTGAATTAAATTGTATTAAACGTTTATTTAGAGTTATTATTGATTCAAGAGTTTCCTTCCTGTATCAAGACACACATTTATGTAGCTATAAATCTAATTTTTCAATTAAATTCTATTCCATGATTAAGACAATTGTCTCACAATGGCGGCTCGTAACCACGAAACAGGTGAAGTGTCCGTATCTTTTAATGTACAGCACTTCACCTGTTTCGTGGGCACGAGCCGCCAGTGACTATTAGTAATTTAATACTCTACACCAGCAATGTGGCCAAATTGAATCTGAATGACCAAATGCCTTGAGGTAGAAAGAAGGTAACAACAGAATAAAAAACTAAGAAGAAGAAGAAGAAGAAGAAGAAGAAGAAGAAGAAGAAGAAGAAGAAGAAGAAGAAGAAGAAGAAGAAGAAGAAGAAGAAGAAGAAGAAAAAGGATTCATTGTTTTTCTCCATTCAACTATATCCTCCTGCTTAGCCGACTGTTAAATCTTCTTAGCGAGAAAAAAAGAACCTAGTAAGAAGAAATAAAAACAATCCGAAAACATTTAGTGGGGTTAATCCTTCTTTGAGAAAGGAACACGTTTAGAATCACCTCTGCCAGAACAATAATAAATTATTGATGTCATTCCATTGCAAGAATAGAACAATGTTGATTGCAATAATTCAATTCTCAACTTACATCACAACATATTTCAAGCTGTATGACCACGGTTCATATTCCTTTCATGATAATACATCAGGGCAGTGTCTCATTAACATTTACAATCAACATTTACTCATAATTCGCGAATTCTATTGGTGTTTCTGTCTCATAAACGTTTCCCATAACTGGGAAATTTTACAATCTCAGCTGGCTAGTTGCTATGAAATTAGAAAACCAAAACTTTGTTTCCAATGCAATAGTTTGATAAATAAATTGATATATTATCATTTATATAAATATTAATTGTTAATTTCATTGTGAAATTTGAATAGAAATCATTTTTGTCGCTAAAATAATATCATAACCTACAAAGCAAATTGTAATATGAAACCTTTGAAACCAATATTGTAATATAAAGTCGGCCATTGATGTATTTTCAGCGTCTGCAATTTGGGCAACAGCTGATTCTTTCCAAAATTTGAAAGATTGTAAATCGAACGTTTTATTGGTGAATCTACAATCCCGATCACTTGTTTTTCTTCAGAAAAACAAGCTGTGAATGTTTATGAGACACGGCCCAGAGCAGAAACATGTATTAAATAAAACATTCGATTTGAAAAATTTTCATCATTATCGAAACGTAGGCTTTGTTTGTTTATTAGATATATGTTTGATACTTCAAACAACTTCTCGGGTGTACCATCTTGAACGGAAAATACACCGTAGAGTTAAACCAACAGCCACTAGTACAAAACCCACTAGATGTATTAGTAGATGTTGGTTAAACACACTGTGTTGAACCCGCTTTACACGGGGGAATGCGTTTTGATACGCATTAGTGATACAAAAATCCAAAATTGATACGCAATCGTACAGAAAGGAAACTCATTGACAAAAAATAATTGAAATGTGTATGTGGAGGGTGGGGGAGTTGGCAAAACGAGAGCAGCTTTCCAACTTGAATTAATAAAAAATAATTACAAAACACTAGAAGTTTTAGATAGCCCAATAGTTATTTTCCCCTGATTTTCGGCATTGTTATCAAATGAGCTAACCTCACTTTGTATGCAATCCTACGTTGCAAATGTCTAATGTCAAGGAGCTTCCTTCCTATACGATTGCGTATCAATTCTGGACTTTAGTATCACTACTGCTTATCATTACTGTGATTCAATACTGCATATCGGAAATCCGACGTGTGTAGAGGCATTTATGCATAAAATCAAAGTTAGCATAAAATAAGAGGGAATAGAGCTGAATTGCCAACTCTTTACAATCTAATTATGACTTAGGTACTCAAGTATTATAACGTATGAACACAAGTTCCTACCCAATAACGTTCTTCCAACTTCTGGTTTTGGGGCCTCCAAGGCACACACGAATATTATTCCTTTTCCAAGCAAAGAAGACATTCTGGCAAGATGGGAAAATGACTCCAACTCAATCAATATTAGTTCAAAAATTATGAATTTAGTCTCAAATTGTAGTAAATCTACTGCCCTACAATTTGTAACCAAATTTATAATTATTGGACAAATATTGACTGAACTGGAGTCGTTTTTCCATCTTGCCAGAATGTCTTCTCTGCTTGGACAGACTGCACCGCTATCGGATTAGAGAGAATTGAGGTGGAAGGAACTTTCCTTCTATTCTTGGGAATTATGAGATTACTTTGGATGCCACCACTTATAAGGGCGTGATTAGCGATGATAACTCTGTTTGCCGCAAACTTGCTGCAAATTAGATAATTATTCAGGTCTCACTCACACTAATGTATGCGATTGTGATTTGGGTAAGTAGCATACGTGATCTGATCACGTAGCATAAGTAGATGTGATCTGGATCTTCTAACAACTTTGTGCCAAGTATTTTACTCGCATGTGTGAGCCAGCAAGAAGACTATATCTTCATCAATACATCAATTTCAATAGTTTGAATAGGTTATCTGGCGAAGTGGAACAACCCTTGGGTCTCCCCACTATTAAAAGTCATACGCTAAATAAATAAATAGTTTGAATGCTTTTGGAATCGGCAGAAAATAACAGCCCCATTACGAAACTGTTCATCTGCCAAATTCTTATGAATGACATTTTCCAAATGCACAATGAAAAATCATTCTTGATACCTGAATTTGGATTGCACTTATTGTATTATTTGCTTTCTATTTTTTGTTTATTTTTGAATGAAAAAGATTTATTTATAAATTTGAAGGTAATGATTTTACATTTTCACCCAACGCCTTAACATGCATAAATGGGGAAGAGGAAGAAGAATAAGAATAAGTAGAAGAAGAATAAGAAGAAGAAGAAGAAGAAAAGAAGAAGAAAAGAAGAAGAATAAGAAGAAGAAAGAAGAAGAAGAAGAAGAAGAAGAAGAAGAAGAAGAAGAAGAAGAAGAAGAAGAAGAAGAAGAAGAAGAAGAAGAAGAAGAAGAAGAAGAAGAGAAAAGAAGAAGAAGAAGAAGAAGAAGAGAAGAAAGAAGAAGAAGAGAAAGAAGAAGAAAGAAAAGAAGAAGAGAGAAGAAGAAGAAGAAGAAGAAGAAGAAGAAGAGAAGAAGAAGGAAGAAAGGAAGAAAAGAATAGAATAAGAAGAAAAGAAGAGTAAGAAGAAAGAAGAAGAAAGAAAGAAAAAAAGAAGAAGAAGAAAAGAAGAAGAAGAAGAGAGAAGAAGAAGAAGAAGAAGAAAAGAAGAAGAAGAAGAAGAAAAGAAGAATAAGAAGAAGAAGAAGAAGAAGAAAAGAGAGAAAGAAGAAGAATAAGAAAAAAGGAAGAAGAAGAAGAGAAGAAGAAAAAGAAGAGGAAGAAAGAAGAAAGAAAAGGAGGAAAGAAGAAGAAGAAGATTTTACATTTTCATAAATTTTAGTCCAAAATCACATCAGATAGTAACATAAAATGAAAATATAAGACTAGATTTTGTACAGATTAATCTATAAGGTAACAAACAAATTTTGCTAACCATATACACCTAAACAACAACACCTCAAATTCACATAACATAGTTTTAGCATTACCACCATGATCGGTTCTCAACGCGCCATTGAACACTTCAATCGGTCAATGATGACACTAAATTATTCCCAACAATGCCTACTTCTTTCATCTTCTGCTTCCTTTTTCTATTTCTCATTTATTTTCTTGTTCTTCTTCGTCTTCTTGTTCTTCTTCTTCTTCTCCCTTATTCTTATTCTTGTTCAACTCCTCCTGCTTCTTCTTATTCTTCCTTCATTCATTCTTCTTCTTCTTATTCCTCTCTTCTTTTCTCCTTCTTCTACTCTCTTCTTCCTTCTTCTTCTTCTTCTTCTTCTTCTTCTTCTTCTTCTTCTTCTTCTTCTATTCTTATTCTTATCTTCTTCTTATTATTATTCTTCTTCTACTTCTTTTTCATCATCTTTTTTCTTCTTCTTCTATTCTTCTCCTATTCTTCTTTTTCTTCTTCTTATTTTCTTTCTTCTTCTTCTTATTCCTTCTTCTTATTCTTCTTCTTCTTCTTATTCTCTCTTCTCTTCTTCTTATTCTTATTCTTCTTCTTCTTCCTCTATTCTTATTCTTTCTTCTTCTTCTTCCTCTCATTCTTATTCTTCTTCTCCTTATTCCTCTCTTCTTCTTCTTCTTCTCTCTTCTTCTTCTTCTTCTTCTTCTTCTTCTTCTTCTTCTTCTTCTTCTTCTTCTTCTTCTTCTTTATCTAACCCAATGGTGCACGTTAAGGCATTGGGTGAAAATGTAAAATCATTACCTTCAAATTTATAAATAAATCTTATTCATTATAAAATAAACAAAAAAAGTAAGCAAATACAATGAGTACAATCGAAATTCAGTTATAAATTTATTGTTTTTGGAAAATGCCATTCATAAAAATTTGGCAGATGAACAGTTTTGGACTGGGGCTGTTATATTCTCCTTCTCTTTCCACTCTCACTCTCTTACTTTATCCTATTTTATTTCAAATTACTGTCAAGGATTTACGATTTTAAATGCAATAATAATCTACTTGAATAAAGTGAAATAAATCTAATCAATCTTGTTTCTTCTACTAGCTCGGTTCATCTTCTTCTCTCATACATCTAAATCCTCTTCCAACTGGTCATCGAGATCTTTGATAACTTTTTTTAAGCAAATAACAAATTTGTCGATGCCTTGTTTCAAGTGTAATTTTAATTTTGACATTTTTACTGAAAATAATGTATTTAATTATGATAACATTGTCTTTACAATTCTATTATTTTCTCTTTTCTTGTTCCCTTCTTCCACTTTTTCTCTCTTCCACTACTCTTCTCTAATTTTTCCTTCTTTTCTAATTTTCTGTTTACTCTCTAATGTTATCCAAACTTTTATTTTAACCTTTCACTACGTTTCTACTCTGCTTCTCATCTCCTATTTTCCTCATTTTCCGCTTCTATTTCTCCTCACTTCAGACTTCCTCCTTCATCATTTCCTTCTACAATTCTCATTTCTTTTTTTCGCTTCTATTTCTCCTCACTTCAGACTTCCTCCTTCATCATTTCCTTCCACAATTCTCATTTCTTCATCTTCTTATTCTTTTTCTTATCCTTCTATTCCTCATCCTACACTGCCCTTTTCCTCTCTCTTTGCACCGTATTCTCTTCCTTGTTCTTCAACCATTGAATGACAGAGGAGGAATCGCCGGCTACCAAGCTAGCGTATCTAATCCATAATAATATCTGGATGGTCCCACCAAGCCTCCATGTTTCCCTTTCTTTCTATTCTTCTATTCACCTCCTACTTCTTCTTCTTCTTCTTCTTCTTCTTCTTCTTCTACTACTTCTCTTGAGGCCATTGTCCGCCCGGGGGACACCTGCGAGTCTTTTCTATCTTCATCTCTTTCTTCTGCTTCTTCCTCTTTCTTTCGATCCATCCATTATGGATTATGATTCTACGGTTATCCATCCATCTACCATCTTATTCTTCTTCTTCTTCTTCCTCCTTTTATTCTTCTTCTCACCTTTTGAATTTTCCTTCCTCTTTGAAGAATATCTTTTGCTCCAATACCTTCTACATTCTATAACTACTGAGATACCTTCTACATCCTCCACTTATACATTTTAAAAACCTTCTAAATTCAACTGAGTTGTGGTCGATATTGTAGAAACGTTCCATGATGAAATAAAAATATATAGATTTTGTCAATTTTCAACATTATTTATATGGTACACGACCATGGTTTCATGACCACACAGATCACATTTACAAGCTGACTGAAAAGCTTGAAAATGACATTTTCAGCTTGAAAATGTGACCTGTGTGGTCATGGAACCATGGTCGTGTACCATTAATAGAGTAGAAAATTGACAAAATCTATGTGTTTTTTATTTCACTTTGTAAATTCCTTCTACATTTACATCCTGTAACATACTCTGTATAACTGTAATGTTTTTCTCAGCAAATTATACTATTTACTTGTTATGTGTTTTATGAATAGTGTTCAAGAGTTATTTACTATTCTATAAAAAAATTCCTGTAATTTTTCATCGCGGTAAGGCGGGTTCGTATCTTCATCTCTTTCAGTCACCCGAAAGGAGCCTAATGCGAGCTTCTCTCAAACCGAATAATAGCAATGAGAAGAATGTTCACAAATATTGGTGGTTTTCCCTAAGGCTGAGGCCGCACTGCCGGTGTGTAGAGCCTGGAGGGTAGTTGGTAAATCTATATAACATACACACCATCCACAGTAATACATCGTATGAATGGTATGACGTCATACTGTTTTTTGAGGTTATGTTGTCCATATTTAAGAATTTCAAGATGGCGGCTAAACACATACCATTCATATGATGTATTACTGTGGATGGTGTGTATGTTCTATAGATTTACCAACTACCCTCCACCCTCCACGCTCTACCCACCGGTAGTGCGGCCTCAGCCTTAAGGATACAAACTGGACAACCATTGAATTGTTTGAGTTCAACTGCACAGCACTATCTCACTACTGTATTATACTGTTTATTTTGGCTAATACTGTAGTTGTCTTTGATTAGTTTATCTATGCCTAGTATTGTCTGTCCAAGCAAAGAAGAGCCTTTGGCAAGATGAAAAAATGACTTCAGCTCGGTCAATATTGGTTCAAAAATTATTTATTTGGTCTCAAATTGTGAATCAGAATGTTTTCTTCTTTCTTCTTCTCTCGTTCCACTCCTGCTATAGTCTGTCCAAACAAAGAAGAGCCTTTGGCAAGATGAGAAAATGACTTCAGCTCGATCAATATTGGTTCAAAATTATTTATTTGGTCTCAAATTGTGAATCAGAATGTTTTCTACAATTTGAGACCAAATAAATAATTTTTGAACCAATATTGACCGAGCTGGAGTAATTTTTTCATCTTGCCAAAGGTTCTTCTTTGCTTGTACAGACTATAGATGATGGTTCTAAAAACGAAAGAGACAATAGTTGCTTTACATCAACTGTTAGTAGGTTAGAATTTGTCATTTAGCTATTCCTGGATAATGTTTTTGAAATCAAAAGAGACAATAGATGCTTCACATCAGCTGATAGCACAACTCGACAGAATTAGCATGGCGTGTGAGATGCGCATTGCCTTCCGTGCTTCTCACAGGCCATGCTAATTCTGTCGAGCTATAGGTTACATCACGTACAAGAGACAGACGAAACCGCCTTACGTATCGCCATCAGCTACACCTCGATCAACACAGAGAGTCACCACAGAATCGACTATGCTAAACAAGTCGAATAGAGCAAACCTACTATAGTCTGTCCAAGCGAAGAAGACCCTCTGGCGAGATGCGGAAATGACTCCAGCTTGGTCAATATTGGTTCAAAAATTATTGATCTGGTCTCAATTGTAGGAAACACTCTGATCTACAATTTGAGACCAGATCAATAGTTTTTGAACCAATATTTAACGAGCTGGAGTAATTTTCTCATCTTGCCAGAGGGTCTTCTTTGCTTGGACAGACTAAACAGTGTATAAAACACCTTACAACACTATCGATGCCGGTGCTCTGGTATGCTGAAAGAATGTCCACAAATGGCGAAGGACTTCGGGAGGGAGAGGTGAATGAAAATAGAGGAAAATAGTGCTTTGGCCAGCTAGCCGACATGGGGAGTCATGACAGAGGTCATACATCACTGTCACCCAAGGGTCACCGTCAACACTTTCACCCAACCCCAATCACCTGCTGCTTCTTCCTATATTCATCTTCTTCTTCTTCCTTTCTACAACACACACACACAAACTCTCTCTCTCTCTCTTTTTCTTTGAGAGAGAATCTTTTTGAGAGAATGACGGAGGCGGTCCAACATTAGAGCAGCTACATTGCAGTTTCCCTTCCCTTTCACCCCACTTTACATCCTTTTAGTAGTAGAATTAATCATTTTATTTCAAGTACGATTAAATCAAATTGAATTATTTAAGTCTTAATTATTATTATTAATATTCATATCAAAACATAGTACTTTCTAAGAATAGATTTCCAAATACCTAGCACATGTGGTATTAGCTTCAATAATTATAATTCAACTATAATAATCGTATTTAATCAACATTTCAGTCCTAAATAAACTTCATTCATCATTCCTATCGTTTTCATTCATCTTTCATGAATTACAGTATCCATTCCATATTTTTGTTTAAGTTATCAGAATTTCATAAAGTAAAATTCATTAAATCAATTTTCAGTCGAATCTATCAGTAAAAATTTGTTACGGTTGAGTGTTAATGGGAGGGATATCCTTGCATATCCTTCTCCAAGAATGGACATCTTTGTCCAAACTCCGTCATTTCATGTAGATACACCACAATCATATTATAACAGTAAGAATATTGGATCCTATATATCTGTAATTTAGTACGTTCCTTGCATATGTATCTCTTATTTGAACCAATCGTGTAATTAGATTTATGTTTAATTTTTTGAATCTAGGATTTAGATCGTAAATGCTGTGCCATACTTGAATAAAGTGAATAATCTAATCTAATCTAATCTAATCTCTCGATTGTAATTAGTGTAATTTTCATTTATTTTTATTCTCACAGCATAGGATTTGAATTACTGTATTATTATATGTAATCTACATGAATAAAGTGATTGAATCTGAATCTGAATCTCTCCCTCTCTATTAATTTACCCATGTATAATAGAGGTATACTAATTCCTTCATGTTATTTTGTACTATATTTAAGCAATCTAGAATTGAAGCGTGAATGTATTGTTATTATCTATATGAATAAAGAATTCTAATCTAATCCATCTCTATCTATCTATTCATCTAACTAACTTGTGTATCTTCTCATTCTTCATTTTGTTTACCTACTGCAGAATTACATTTATCATTTATCTCATACAAGGTCTAAAACGTCTCTTCTTCCCTATTCTGATTAGTTTATATCGAAAACAAAGGTTAATTTTGCACATGAACCTTGAATTACAAACAAATTTTGACTTCTAAATGTAAAAACTACCAAACCTGATAAGAAATGATTTTTCGATTTTATGAGCTTTCTTACCCAACCGGCATCAGTTGAATGAAGAAGGAAACTCACCTGAAACGATAAAAGAACACATAAATATTGGATAAATATTGAACAGTTCAACAAACTGATCAACTAGTAAATTTTATAATCAATTCATATATGAATCAACACAGGGGTGCAAAATCACATTAGAACCTGGTTAATAGTTATTATTTATTTATTTAATAATATATTAAAAAATAATATATTAATATATTTATTTAATAGTTAATTAAAAAATAAAATATTTAATACTAGCTTCAAGCGACTTCAAATCGAAGCAAGCTGTAGTTACACGAAGATGCAAGAAAATGCAAAACAGGAACATGAAAAGGTGGATCAAGGAAAAGTGGAAAGAGAAGATGAGGAAAGAAGTAAGATAAAAATATGAACTAGAAGAAGAACAACAAGAAAATTAATAGGAAAAAGGTGCAAAGGGAGGCAGAAAGACACAGAGGAGGAGAAATAGAAGAATGGAGAGGAAAAAGGAATAGGAAAGAGGAATAGGAAAAAGGTGCAAAGGGAGGCAGAAAGACACAGAGGAGAAGAAATAGCAGAATGGAGAGAAGAAAAGTTAGATGGATGAGAAGAGAAGAGGCAGAGAGACGTTGTGGAAGCCAACACATGCGGCGTGACTTGCAGAAAGGCACGATTGGGGCTGTCAAACATCAGCTGATGATTTGAGACCAGTCAGTGCAGTTAATCATCATACCACTCACTGATCGTGATCAACATTCAATCAATGATTGCAAACACTCATTGCAGCTCTATCAGAAAACAGTTTACTAGAACAGAAGTAGGGTATATTCATACACACAGCTGATAATATAGTCTCTGTCCAAGCAAACAAGACATTCTGGCAAGATGGAAAAATTACTCCAACTCGGTCAATATTAGTCTCAAAAGTTATAAATTTGGTCTCAATAATTCTGAACTAAAATTTGAGACCAAATCAATAATTTTTGAACCAATACTGACTGAGCTGGAGTCATTTTTCCATCGTGCAAGAATGTCTTCTCTATTATTGTACAGACTATAGCAATCCAGTGGATTGAACCAATCTATAGCGATAGGTCCTAAAATCGCTTGCTGGAATTCCCAACTGGCGAATGAATCAGCTGACTGGGGGACCACTTTTTCCTTCTTTTATACACTGTCGATCTACTCTCTTAGGATAGCTTCAGCTGTTTATTGGAAAAACAAAACATTTTTCGCAACTTTGATTGTTTCAGTGGTGCTAGAGGTGAATGCTGACATGGAAATAGTCCAGTGATTCTTGATGCAAATTATTCAAATCAACTGAATATAATTAAAAACAATTTGATTTTCATGATTATACACTAGCCTATCGTTATCTGATAGGCTAATCCATCTATAGTTTACCAGACATTGATTGATCATGATATACAAGTTTATAGTCTGTACAAGCAAGGAAGACACTCTGTCAAGATGGGAAAATGACTCCAGCTCGGTCAATATTGGTTTAAAGTTATGAATTTGGTCTCAAATTGTAGAAGACATTCTGATCTACATTTGAAGAAAATAATGATAACCTTTGAACCAATACTGACCGAGCTGGAGTAATTTTCCCATCATGTCAGAATGTATTCTTTGCTTGGACAGACTACACCAACCGCAATCCGGTATATCGATTTTTGATAACTTTGTGGTTTGACAACACTGTATTTTGTTATTTCATTTAATACCTTTCATTAAACTCAAAATAGTCTTTTTGCTCTTCACTCTTCCTGAAAAAATTTATTGAACTGTCGTAAACTAACAACAGTATAAAGTGTATTAATGTATGTACTAGCAAAGAAAACCCTCTGGCAAGATGAGAAAATGACTCCAACATGGCCAATATTGGCTCAAAAATTATTGATTTGGTCTCAATCTGAAGAGAACATTCTGATCTATACAATTTGAGACCAAATCAATATTTTTTGAACCAATACTGACCGAGCTGGAGTCATTATCTCATCTTGCCAGAGGTCTTCTTTGCTTGAACAGACTAGCCTACAAGTAGAAGCTATTTTTGGAATTCCTCAACACAACATCATTTAATTAGTGTACTTTTCAATTCAGATTCAATAAAAGTTGGCTAAAGTATTGATGATATGCATATATTTATTATTTAACTTTGCACGTATTAAGAATACATTATTATTATTATTATTTACAGAATATTACATTAACAGAATTCCACAAACAATGTTGAAATTCAGTACCAAATCCATTCAAAAATTAGACTCAAGGCTTTAAATTTCAAGGGATCAAGGCTGCTTAGTCAACTACTATTACAAAATATCAAATTGTTCTATTTACAAAATTCAGGCATTTGCAATACAATATTAGTTGCTGTCATCAGAACGATTGAGCTGTAATTGCAACGAATGACCTTTTGTTTATCAACAACACAATAATTATAGATTGTTGAGAATAATAAATAATTTATTCACATAAATTAGAAGCTGAGTCGAGTATTTAACCACAGTGTATAGATATAGATATAGTATAGATGCACTTCGAATAAACAAAACAAAAATACAAACGTTCAAATCCTTGACCAATAAATAAACCATTATTTCGGGTATTTTTTTCAATTTCAAGTTTCATGATTTCTTTGATGGAGAAAGAAAAATTCAATTTAAGCATATTAATATTACTAGCCGGCAGGCTCGCTTCGCTCGCCTTCTCCGCCTAGCCAGGGGGCTCCGCCCCCTAAACCCCCGACAGTATCAGCAGTGTCAGTGAGTCAGTGTAAGCTGAGACAAACAGGCTCGCTTCGCTCGCCTGCAAATTCCGTTCAGAAGGGATTCAAAACTTATTGAACACAGCATTTCTAGACCTAATCTGGACCTGTTCACCAAATTTCGACATTTTCTACCAATTTATTCTCGAAAAATCCAAGAAAAACTCTGAGAATTCCGAAAAATAGTAAAACGCTGATATTGAGCGTAACCTTGGGAACTTTATCGGACATAGTTTGAATGAAACTTGATTCAATATCTTCCAAATTAGTTCATCTATAATCTCACTGAACCATTGAATTTACAGTAAGGATTGGTCGTATCAAGGCGGAAGATATGCAACCCGCAACACATCTACAATTTTGAAAAACCTGATTACTGGCGTAATCTTGAACGGAATTCAAAAATATCTTAACACTACATTTCTAGACCTTATCTGAACCTACCTACCAAATATCAACATTTTCTATCAATTGGTTCTCGAAAAAATTGAGAAAACGCCGAAAAACTATAGAAAAACTTGAATATTTGGCGTATCCTTGAAAATTTCCTAAAATCCGTTCTTAGCGCGCGTCTAAACGTCCAACTGAACATGCCTGCCAAATTTGAACGCATTCGGTTCCGTGGATTTTTAGTTCTGATGATGAATGAATGAATGAATCAGTCAGTCAGTGCCATTTCGCTTTTATAGATATAGATTTAACCAGTAGTCAAAAACAGCTTGAAGCCGGCAGTCCGATAATTCAAGAATAAGTTGTGAAAAATAGAACTGCCAGTTTAAACTATCAGTGAATGTGGAGCGAAACAAACCTGGGGAATTAATGTTTAGCTCTCTCAGGACCGTCAAATGCAGTCTACGAGAGCAAAACTGTTTTGTCGAGGTCGCTCTCTACGTGATGTGCTCTCGTGGACCGCTTTCAGACTGTTCTGACAGAGGTGAAGCATTGATAATAGTCATTCACCATTTGTTGACAACTCAAACAACACTGTTGCAAAGCGGTGAATGCGTGGGTGTAGTCTAGTCAAGCAAAGAAGACATTCTGGCAAGATGGGAAAACGACTCCAGCTCTGTCAATATTGGTTCCAAAATTATAAATTTGTTCTCAATTTATAGATCAGAATGTTTCCTACAATTTGTAACCGAATTTAAAATTGTTGAACCAAGATTGACCAAGCTGGAGACATTTTCCCATCTTGCCAGAATGTCTTCTTTGCTCGACCAGACTATAGTTTGTTGGCAAGTATCGATGCATGCCTAATTGACAATCAGCAGCAGTATAGTTGTGTCAAGAAGAGAAGAGCCTCTTGCAAGATGGGAAATTGACTCCAGCTCGGTCAATATTGATTCAAAAATTATTGATTTGGTCTCAATTGTAGCAAAAATTCTGATCTACAATTTGAGACCAAATCAATAATTTTTGAACCAATATTGACCGAGCTGGAGTCAATTTCTCATATTGCCAGAGGCTCTTCTCTTCTTGACACAACTATACGTAGTACAGTATTTACATTATTGAACTTAGTAAGTTGCTGTTACAGAGGCCAAATAGTTGCAGAGAAAGTTGAATGAATATAACCTAACCTAAACTCACCTCATGCCCGGACAATAATCGTGTCATACATCCTTCCATCCATGTATAGTCTTTCCAAGCAAAGAAGACCCTCTGGCTAGATTAGAAAATGACTCAAACTCAGTCAATTTAGGTTCAAAAATTATCATCTTGTTCCCAAATTACAGGAAACTGTTCGATCTACTGCTAAAACTACATTTATAATTCTTGAACAAATATTGACCAAGCTGGAGTCATCTTCCCATCTTGCCGGAGGGTCTTCTTTGCTTGGACAGACTATATTAATCGCCGCTATGCTATGCCATGACCTTTGCTGGACTTCATTGCAATGCCTGCTTCCATCAAGTTATAAAGTCTTCCTCTCCTTCTTCTTATTCTTCCTACTCCTTCTCCTCCTCCTCCTTTACCACCATTTGTTTTTCTTGTACATCTTCGTCTTCCTTTTCATGTACCTTCTTTTTTTAAATTACGTGTGAACAGATAAAGCAGTGAATGCAATGAACTACTGAGAATCCGAACAATGAATTCCAGAAATGGGAATGTTGAATTACTGTGGTAATAGATATTGATGTTAATGTGGAAAAGGAAAAATAATATAATGTGAATACTAAAATCAAAGGTAAAATACTACAGCGATAGATATTCAACTCTTTCCAGGGTTACAGATACTAACTGGCAAAATGACACATAGTAACCGTACATAGACTCTGTAACACCTGTGGGTTAAGTGGAAGAGGGGGCTTGCATGCCTCAACTTCGCCCACTAAACTTTTGTAAAGTATTTACAAAATTTAAATAAAGGCATTTATCTATCTATCTATCTAACACCAAATTCGTACAAAACTTTTGATAAACTTGAAAAAATCATGCATTTATTTCCTTGATGACAAAATGCGGTAAAATACTGTTGTATTCCTTTCATTATTTAAAACACAAAATATTGCCAAATTTATTATTTCACAGGCGATATTTGAAGATACTTTAAGGTTCTTATCCATTACTACATGTCGAGCACAACATGCAATAGTAGGCCTATTGATGCAACGCACACTGATCAGCTGATTTTCGATTTGCGTTGCTCTATTCGCTATGTAAGCATCAAATGGATATTT
Organism: Sogatella furcifera; assembly: GCA_017141385.1. Classification (NCBI taxonomy): domain Eukaryota; kingdom Metazoa; phylum Arthropoda; class Insecta; order Hemiptera; family Delphacidae; genus Sogatella; species Sogatella furcifera. Next base: position 58,428,508 of record CM029546.1, on the reverse strand, counting down.
GTTTGATGACCATTCAACTAGGCGGATCATTAGCTAAAAAGAATTAACATAGGAGATGGGAAAAATAATCGCATTTTTAGCCCAGATATTGCTTGATGATCGTTTCTTCAGTTGCACATAATTTATCAATAAAAAAATCACTTGAAAAATCCTCATTGAGTGGTAGAACAGATATTTGCTCAATGGCAATGTATTTGAGATCAAGTCGACAACTTACATGTATAGCTCTTGAACCGTACGGATTACATGAAGGGATGTTAGTTATCAATAAGCTGAATTAAAACGCAATTATTCGAATTATGTTAATAGACGATTTTAATTAACATTCAATTTTTCAAATAAATTGAATATTGCACAATTTCATGTTCATGTGATCTATTAATGATGTTACCAAAGTTTAATTCACTTCAAATGTTTGCGGTCTCCATCTTGAAACAGTTTTCAATTAAAGCTATAACTATCAAAACACCCTTTATTTCTTTCATTATTTAAAACACAAAATATTGCCAAATTTATCATTTCAGGATATTTGAAGATACTTTAGGCTCTTTCCATGTTACAAGACGTTACAAAAGTACAACATGCAATAGTATAGATGCAACTGATCAGCTGATTTTCGATTTGCGTTCTCTATACAACTACACGTTTCTATTGCATCTTGCGCCGGACATATGCCCGCAACTTGCAGTAATGGGAACGTGGCGGCTTTACAGGAAAAAGGAGCGAATAAGAAAGTGCTATATGTTTCAGCTGTGGGGACGAGAGGTGAGATTTGTATTGCAAATTGGCGGCTGTGATTCTATTTGCGATGTTGCGGTGGCGGTGGCAGGCTTCCTTTGGCAACTGTGCTGTCTGTCCTACTATAGTCTGTCCAAACAAAGAAAACCCTCTGGCAAGATGGGAAAATGACTCAAGCTCGGTCAATATTGGTTCAAAAATTATCAATTTGATCTCAAATTTTAGGAAACAATTTCATCTACTATTGAGACCACATTCACATAACTCTTGAACAAATATTGACCAAGCTGGAGTCATTTTCCCATCTTGCCAGAGGGTCTTCTTTGCTTGGACAGACTATATACGATGCACCACTCAATAAGAGCAAGAAGAAGATGGAACAGAATTAGGAAAAGAAGACGAAAAAAGAGCAGGGAGTCAGAAGAGAAAAAGTGTAGGAAAAATTAAACCGAAGAGAAGATGTGAAGGAAGTGGAAGAAAAACGAGAAGAGAAGAAAGAAGTAGAAGGGAGAAGAGAAAAAAGATAGGGGGAAAGAATAGAAATATTTGTGGAAAACGATAAAAAATAAGAAGTAGAAATAATAGGAGGAGGAGAAAAACATTAAAAATGATGAAGGAGATAAGGAAGAAGAAGAAACAGACACAGAAGAGGAATAAGAAGAAAGAAGAGTGGCGAAGAAGATGATGAACAAAAAAAAGGAAAAATAAGAAAATGAGACAAGAAGGAAGAAAGAGGAAGAATATGTTATGGCAACAGAAAAAAAGTGGAAGAAGAGTTGAAAGCAGTAGAAGGTGAAGAAAAGGATAAGGAGAAAAATACCGAAAGTGAAAAATAAATAGAGATGGAAGTAGAAGAAGCAAGAGAGTTGGAAGGAAGAAGAGGAGAGAAGAAAGCTGGAAATAATAGAGAGATAAGAAGAAGAAGAAGAAGAAGAAGAAGAAGAAGAAAAAGAAGAAGAAGAAGAAAGAAGAAGAAGAAAAAAGAAGAAGAAGAAAAAGCGACCAGTTCAGCATAATTATATTACAAATTCTTGTTAGAACCTTCCAATCCAACTAACCAAAAATCTCCAGACACCAGAAATGAAACAACACTATAATCAACCAACATCACATTTCTAGAACCCAAAAATTATCCTAATTGAAACTAAACCATCACGCAATACACATGAGGTTACTAACACTAATTAATTGGCGGCTGCAACACTCCAAAAATAATAGGACCTAACTACCAAGACCCAGCCTATTAGAGTAAAACTCAACGAAAAAGGCAGTTGGCCAGTAACTGTTATTGACGTTTAGCTCTGTCAGGACAATCAGCGTGCGGTCTGTGAGTGTGCATACGCGGCGGCGACCACACAGCTAATCTGTTTCGCTCTTGCAGACCACTATCAGACTGTTCTGATAGAGTTGAGCATTGATTAAAACCTTTCGTCAACCGCCAATCTTGTTTGAATCTACTATAGTCTGTCCAAGCAAAGAAGACCCTCTGGCAAGATAAGAAAATGACTCCAGCTCGGTTAATATTGGTTCAAAAAATATCAATTCAGTCTCGAATTGTAGAGCAGAATGTTTTCTACAATTTAAGACGTAAATAATGACTTTTGAACCAATATTGACCGAGCTTGAATCATTCTCCCATCTTACCAGAGGGTCTTCTTTGCTTGGACAGACTATACTGCTAGCTGTAAACGAGTGAATCGCGTGAAGTACGCCATTAGCAATAGACTGCTGCCATTTTGTTTCAATTTTAAAATCATGTTCTCTTCAAGTTTTCGCCTGGAGAGCCCCTATTTAGTTGATTATTCCATTTTCAAACATACAATTTCTTAAATTAATTGAAAAGTACTCATTTTGTGGAATTGTTTACACCACTGTATTCAACAAAAGTTTTACTAATTTTGTGAGATACGAAGACCTGAACGTCTGATTAAACTCACAGAAATGTAGGTAATTAATCACAATTTTAACCGATTATAAACTTCATCTCAACATATTCGTTTTACAAGGAATTCACAACTCTTAGGAAACGATCAATCATCTGGTCCAAACGCTATCAACTCAAGCTTTTATGGTCTGTCCAAGCAAAGAAGACCCTCTGGCAAGATGAGAAAATGACTCCAGCTCGCTCAATATTGGTTCAAAAATTGTTGATCTAGTCTCAATTGTAGGGAACATTCTGATCTACAATTTGAGACCAAATAATAATAATTTTCGAACCAATATTGACCGAGCTGGAGTCATTTTCTCATCCCGCCAGAGGGTCTTCTCTGCTTGAACAGACTACAGTAGAATGGCGAAAATCAATAGAAGATATCATCTAAAACTTATAGCAACACTAAAAGCACATTTTTGTTCTCATTTGTACAAAATTACAACGATTCATCATATTTTTTTTTTTACGAAACTTATCTTTAGGAAAGAGCGCATACGAAGAGAATGCATTTTTTCAACAGCACAACAAACCTGTTTTGAATCTTCATCATCGAAGAATAGTGGAAATAAAAAATTCTGGTGCCCGGTTTTTCCAAGCACACTCAAATTTGAGGGACCCTCAAGTTTACTTCACTTTACTACATTTCCTATACTTATCATAGAAAATGTCAGCTGTTCATCAGAATTTAGGGTCCTTGGAAAAACCGGGCATGGGTGTCCAAACATCCGCATCCGCATAAGCTGTACAACAGCTGATGCCAAAACGTTAGACAGTTTCGTCTGCTCCTTGTTCACTCCAACAGCTAATGTTGTCAATTGGAGTTGACATTATTAAGATATGTCTAGCCGATTTTTTTGAAATCAAAACAGACAACACATGCTCTACATCAGCTGTAAGTAGGTTACATCAGCTAGGTAACCGCTCAACTTCATACTTTACCGAATCCTCAAACCAAACTCCAATAATATATAGTCTGTCCAAGCAAAGAAGGCCCTCTGGCAAGATGGAAGAATGATTCCAGCTCGGTCAATATTGGTTCAAAAAATATTTATTTGGCCCCAAATTGTAGACCAGAATATTTCCTACAATTTGAGACCAAAACAATAATTTTTGAACAATATTGACCGAGCTGCAGTCATTTTCTCAACTTGCCGGAGGGTCTTCTTTGCTTGGTATACGATTACCACCCAGGATCCCACACCAACCTTGACACACAGCCATTCATCAGTTGTCACTGATCACCCCCCACCACCACCTATCAAAATTATCCCCCACTTGAAATCACAATTGGGGGACACTCATTACCCCCCAACCTACCACACACAGAGCACAGCGGTAGGGCGATTCCCCCCACAACCAACAATTCAGTGTCTCATTAGAAACCTCCCTTTCACAACAAAATAAAAACCAACCCCCGCACCCTCTCAGTGATGATTATTGTAGTGCACCCTTTTTTTAGATCCCCTTTCATCTTCCCCCTTTTTTTGTTTTGTTTTATTGCACACTTTATTTCGAATTTTTTACGAGTTGTTTTATCCTATTGTTTTCCTCCACTCTTGTGCGTCAACTGGAGTGATCCAGTCAACTTGGAGAAAAATAAAGATATAGTTGGGAGTTGGGAGTAGACAGTAGGGAGCTGACAGATGAATACTAAAAGACAATAGGCTCACCCACCAAGTCATACAATCCAAAAATCATCCCAATTTCCATCAGCGATGTCATCAGATGAGCTGACATCGTGAGAGCCTCCAAAACAAAGCTCAAACCGCTTGGCGAATGACTTTTATTCAACTCTCAGCTCTGACAGGACAGTCTGAAACTGTCCTCGACAATTGAATAGTAGGCTATTGCCGGTGAGAATGGAATATAACTATGGAATATTTGAAAAATAAATGAAAATCAAACACCCTTTAAAAAAACTTTAAAATTATTTTAATTCATTTTTCAATTATTTTAAATAGCCCTAAGTTTTAAAGTTCAGTTTTCTATGGCATATTCTATTCTCTATGGCTATAGCTGGGGTCACTCTCGGTTTGATGTAATCCCGGAAACAGCTAGCCGACTGTCCTGACAGAGCTGAAAATTAATAGTAATTCACTCGCTTGACTAGTCCTTGAAAATATTATTATGGTGAAGAAAGTATTATGGATAACTTGCTTTATTATAGTATGTCCAAGCAAAGAAGCAATTCTGGCTAGATGGGAGAATGGCTCCAGCTCGTTCGATATTGGTTCAAAAATGATAAATTTGGTCTCAAATTTTAGGAAACATTCTAATCTACAATTTGTCATTTTTTCATCTTGTCAGAATGTCTTCTTTTCTTGTACATGCTATAACAGCCCTTGGTCATGAAAAGATCCCCTAGTTTAAATTATTCAAACTTAACGAAAATACAAGATTTTGTCAAACCACAGATTTATTGAAAATTGAGATACCGGTTTCGGTTGCTACATCATTTTCAATCTCTGGTAAACTCCACAATATCACCTTCACAACTACTCAACAAGTAAATTATTCTATTTTGAAAATAAAAAACCAATTGAATGTGATTAAATAAACATCCCTTAGCAAAGCTTACACAGACTGTATTGATGCTAATGATAATACCGTGAAATCCTCCAACACAGTCCAAACAACATCAATACTAATAATAATTATTCATGTCTCATGTCTCACTGTGTATCACGCAAACAAACCAACCCTGTACCAACATTTATTCATGTCGCAAATCTGTTTGAGGTACAGTCTGCCCAAGCAAAGAAGACACTCTGGCAAGATGAGAAAACGACTCCAGCTCGGTCAATATTTGTTAAAAAATTATACATTTCATCTCAAATTGTAGATCAGAATGTTTCCTACAATTTAAGACCAAATTCATAATTGTTGAACCAAAATTGACCGAGCTGTAGTCTTTTTCTCATCTTGCCAGAATGTCTTCTATGTTTGGATGGACAAACTGTGAACACAGCCGAGAAGAGCAAACAATCACAATCATCATCATCATCATCATTATTATCAGTAATCACTCTGATGATAGAGTGATGCTGGGAGGGGGGGGGGTTGGAGAGGGTTGCATGGAATCAATGCTGCATTGAGGCCTAGGCTATCATCATGCTTTCCAAAGCCTACCGGGGTAGGACTTATGTAAATAGAGACCAACTGACCACCCTCCCCCACCGTTGTAACATCACTGCAAATAGCCCTCCCCCCTCCGATAAGCAGACCACCCCTGGAAGAACACCCCCCCCCCCCAAACTGACCCACAGCAAACATCAGACAGACAGAATCTCACACTCCATCAACGCAACAGCCTCCTACAGTGTTCAAATAGAGCAATTAATACAGTTCACTCATCAAGGGAAACAAGAGCTCTCAAGTATCTGAACAATACTTTGATTCTTGTTTTGTTATAATTATTATAATTTATTTCATTCTTAATTAGGGGTGGGTATCGAATAACAAAACATCGATAGTTTTTTCAACATCGATATTTTTCCAACATCGATAAGTTAAGAACATTAGAAGTAAAACATCAATCATTTTACGGACTTATTTCATGAACTGTATTTTTGTTCAATATATAGGTATAATACCTATCTGCTGTAACATCCTTAATAATCTATTCATTTTTATTGCACAATTTGAAAAAAATGGACACTAAGGGCCGGTTTCTCCAAATACGTTTAACTGAAATTTTAGTTTAAACTATCAGCTGTCAGTGTATGGTCACTTTTATTAACTTGTGTTCCAATTGAGCCAGATGATGGTTTAATCCAAAATTCAGATTAACTTTTTTGGAGAAACCGGCCCTAAACAATATCTTTTGCAAAATATTTTTGATTCAATACAGCAACTTTGCCGTATTGTTGTATATTCCACTGTAATGTTGTCAATAAATAAAATAGTTGTAAAATAGTCAATTTAGAAAAGTATCAATTTTTTCATGAAACCCATAGTACTATATGAATCTGATTGTACTATATGAACCCATTGTATAGTTGTGTCAAGAAGAGCCTCTGGCAATACGAGAAATCGACTCCAACTCGGTCAATATTGGTTCAAAAATTATTGATTTGGTCTCAAATTGTAGATCAGAATTTTTGCGATAAGTGAGACCAAATCAATAATTCTTAAACCAATATTGACCGAGCTGGAGTCAATTTCCCATATTGCAAGAGGCCCTTCTCTTCTTGACACACCTATACTACAGTATATGTATCTTCCTCAGTACAAATTTAATATGAAACCGCATATAACTTACAGAATCATCAACTTCCTATCATTACAAACTAAAAATCACAATACATTTTTCCACAACATCAACACAATTGAAACAAAATCTTGTAAAGCTGCTCCAATTTCAAGATAAAATTCCCGGAATTATTATGGAGAATTATTGAGAAACTTCAACAATGAAAGCTGACCTCACAAAATTACAATGAAAATATCCAACGTTGTTATTGACATAAAAAATAACAATAACCATTGTTGGATAATTTTGTCACCAATAGAACCTATTACGTAATACAATGGAGATTCGAAAAATAGTTTCATCTGATATCAATATGATAGTTACCATCACACTGTAATGAAATGATAAATAAACATAATAATATCAAATAATCCATTAGCACTTTCCATGTTCATTTGTGGCCTGCCAAACATTTATTTAAAAAATCAATTAATTTTTCTATTCTAATGCAAGTTTGGAACTATTCTGTATTTCCGGATCAACCATTCAAAATTTTCCAATATCGGATAATTTCTTTGATATGAGAGAAAAATCTTCGGCTGAAACAGAAATTTCTACTTATAACCTAAAATTTTAGACTAAATTTGAATGAATATTGTGTTGGAAATTCATCCAAGGGCTGTTCTTTCTTGCCAATAGGTGTTTGTCATTGGATTAATAAATAATTCAGTTAACAAATCTACAACTTTAACAAATCATAATTTTATTTCATTCTTATTTTTACTCAAATTATCTTATTCTTTACTACAAAAATCAACACAATTCATCTCTCAACAAATTATTACGTATACGATCGATAGCAAAAAAAAAAAAAATTATCAACTTCAATAGTTTCGTTCGACAAAATGGAGTTTACTTAGTGACGTAATGGCATCAGCCAATGGGAGACTTGTTTACTCGCTTCTGATTGGTCGACATAGGAAATCAGTCAGCTTACGTCAACCAATAGGATTTGAGAAGGGCGTTCCGTAAACAGACTGCTAGATTCTTTCAGACTGCTTCATACATTCTATGCCAAAAAAATGCTTTGAGTTACTATTGAATGAGATATTATGATAGGATTCGATAAAGAGAAATAAGAAGAATAAATGTAAGAAGCATGGGATGGATAATTAAATAGAGATTGACGCTATTTTGTTGAGATTTAGACTGTCCAAGCAAAGAAGACCCTCCGGCAAGATGGGAAAATTACTCAATATCGGTCAATTTTGGTTCAAAAATTATCAAATTCCATCTCAATTTGTAGGAAACAATATGATCTTCTATTACGACCACATTTATACTTCTTGAACATATATTGACCAAGCTGGAGTCATTTTCCCATCTTGCAGAAGGGTCTTCTTTGCTTGGACAGACTCAAATCTATACATAACAAACAGGATATGGTACATAATAATATAGGTGACGCCAAAAAGTTTGGCGGTTTCGTCTGCTCCTTGTGCGCTCCAACAGCTGATGATGTCATTCAGGTATGCCTAGATGATGTATTTGAACTCGAATGATACAATAGATGCTTAACATCACCAGTTATAGTCTTTCCAAGCAAAGAAGACCCTATGGCAAGATGATGAAATGACTCGGTCAACATTGGTTCAAAAATTATTGATTTGGTCTCAATCGTAGGAAATATTCTGACATACAATTTGATTTCAAATGAATATTTTCCAAACCAATATTGATCGAGCTGGAGTTATTTCATCTTGCCCCAGAGGGTCTTCTTTGCTTGGACAGACTAAACTAGGTCTAGTCACGTACAAGAGACAGACGAAACCGCCCAACCTGTTGTCGTCAGCTGTAATAATTAATCGCCATTCGACATCTTGGCGTAAACTCTGCTAACCTATCTATAGTCTGTCCAAGCAAAGAAGACCCTCAGACAAGACGGGAAGATGACTCCAGCTCGGTCAATATCGGTTCAAAAAATATTGATTTGTTCTCAAATTGTAGATCAGAATGTTTCCTACAATTTGAGATCAAATTGATCATTTTTGAACCAATATTGACCGAGCCTCAGTCATTCTCCCATCTTGTCCATCTTGAACCAATGTTTGTCCAAACTCCGCCTTTTTTATGTAATTACAGCATCAGTTACAATACCGTTAACATAATTATTAAATCCTACATTTCAATCATTCTTGTAAGTTCTCATATAGTCTTCAATAGTCCATACTTAGTTATTAAAACGAGCGATGTAATTAGTATCATTTTTAATTTGCATAATATAGGATTTGAGCCGATGTATTTTTGTAATTTACATAAATAAAGTAAATGAATCTGAATCTGAATCTTGCCAAAGGGGCTTCTTTGCTTGGTTAGACTATAACAAGAAATCCGCGCTTCAAGATTTCTCGCCATATTTTTCAAAAACTTCAACTCTCGAGGAAAACTCGCATACACGGCGTTTCAAATCGATTTCAAGTTGCTGAGCATAATCAATTCGTCACAGCTGTTAGACGTTCTTGCAACAGATGCAAATTACAAATTATGTCAGTGCAATTTACACTCTCTTAACTCATTCAAATCCTTCCTTATCTCACTGGCGGCTTGTAACCACGAAACAGGTGAAGTGCCTGTATCTTCTACTGTACAGCACTTCACCTATTCCATGGGCACGTGCCGCCAGTGTAAATGAGTGCACTCGTAAAAACGTCAACTTTACAGATTTTTATAACATCGCACCAACTCATTCTATTTTTCAAGATATTCCTCTTATTTTTCGTTCGCTGGTCGTAACTTATTGCTCAAAAAGATGAAACGATAAAGATGACGAAAGGATAATAAGGAGAGAAAAGACTAGGATTGGTATGTTTAAGATACAACAAAGTTGGTGATGGAAAACACAAGAGAAAGAATGATACTAGAGAATTAGTAAGAATATTGCACAAAAAGACGCTGTAAGAAGATACTCAAATCCACTGATACAAATCTATTTTATACAAAAATAAATAAATTATACTAGAAGAAAGTTATAGTCTGTCCAAGCAAAGAAGACCCTCTGGCAAGATGGGAAAATGACTCTAGCTTGGTCAATATTTGTTCAAGAGTTATAAATGAGGTCTTAATAGTGGATAAAATTGTTTCCTACAATTTGATATCAAATTGATAGTTTTTAGCAACCGATACCGGTATCTCAATTTTAAATAAAATTTGTGGTTTGGCAATATCTTTTAGTTTCATTCAATATGAATGACAATCATAATACAGTAGAACGCCGATTATCCGAACTAATTGGGAACGGGATCAATTCGGATAAGAAAAAATTCTGATAATTGGACATGTGATTATATTAAAGAAAAATAATGTGTTAAACTTGGAATAAACTTTATTACATTGGAAAAGTACAGTTAAATTAATGATGTTAAATTAATATGTAAAACAAAACAAATACTGTACTAAACTTTTCTAATAAGTTTTTAAGATAATAATAATAAGAAAAATAAGTTTTCTAATAAGATAAACTTAACAATTCGAAAAAGGCAGAAAAGCTATGATCACGTCGAAAACGTTGGTTTATTACTATAGTCTGTCCAAGCAAAGAAGAGCCTCTGGCAAGATGAGAAAATGACTCCAGTTCATTCAATATTGGTTCAAAAATGATTGTTTTTGTCTCAATTGTAGGAAACATTCTGATCGACAATTCAAGACCGAATCAATAATTTTTGAACCAAAATTTACCGAGCTGGAGTCATTTTCTCATCTTGCCTGAGGCTCTTCTTTGCTTGGATAAACTATACGCTTAAGACCTATTCGGATAATTGGCAATTCGGTTGATCGGCGCTCTACTGTATCAGAACTACTCAACAAGTATATTATACAGAGGGTGTTTCAGGAGGAATGTGCAATACCTCTCAGGCGATTGTGTAAATCTTACCCAAATTTCATAAATAGCGATCAAAAATCGCAAAATTCGACAAAACATAGGACAAGTGATAAATTTGTGTTTAGTAGCAATTTTGCGATTTTTGATCGCTATTTATGAGATTTCGGTAAGATTTACACAATCGCCGCCATTCAACTTTCTAGAAAAATTAATATATTTTGAAAAATCTCAACTTTCCGCCATTGTAATCTCGGTAACAAAGCGTTTTTGGGGGTTGGTCCCATGGAACTTTTCTGTCTACTTGGTGTAAGGAATCAGCCTAAGAAGTATTGCAAATTCCTCCTGAAACACCCTGTATATAGTAGTATCCACTTGAAATAATTGCACTTCATTCTCATCGTTCATTACTTTCCACTATACAGTAATCCACAGCCGAACAAATGCCAAAAATTGGAATGCAAAGAATGATGTTAGGAAGAATTAGAAGAATAGGAGATGCGGAAGACCAAAAGAGGGAGGGAGACGGACTGATGATGCGGGAAGTGGGATTTTGTCCCGTGGGAACATCCTAGTTGCCAGTGTTGGAGAGAGGAAGTACACGTGAGAAGAAGAAGAAGAAGAATAAGAAAATAAAGAGAGCAAAAAAGAAGGAAGCAGACAGTACTTGAACCAGCAGAAAAGATGAAATCTGCAATATATAAACTTATAATCAGAAAAATCAGCCTAGCTCTTTACACCAGTACAGTACTTGTACTTGGTACAGTTCAACTGTACAACTACGCGTACAATATTCTGTGTCAAGTACAGTAGGCTACTGAATAAGAAGAGTTCATATGCTCATATAATAATGACGAACTTTACTTTGCAACCCCTTGTTCCAAATATTTTGCGACAATTAGCTCTAGTCTGTCCAAGCAAAGAAGACCCTCTAACAAGATGAGAAAATGACTCCAGCTCGGTCAATATTTGTTCAAAAACTGTTTATTTGATCTCAAATTGTAGATCAGAATGTTTCCTACGATAGACACCAAATCAATAATAATTTTCGAACGAATATTGATCGAGCTGGAGTCATTTTCTCATCTTGCCAGAGGGTCTTCTCTGTTTGGACAGACGATACCTTCCTGCACGATTTCATATCAATTTCGAACTCTGCATTGTATCAAAAAACCCGTGTAAAGAGGAGTTTATATAATTCAAATTTCCTTCAATAATACAACTTACTCGTATAAAACATGAAACCGATTTGGCAATCAAAAATGAGCGAAATTCCTTGAAGATGGTTTGTGATTTGTGACGTCATAAACAAACATCCTAGCACTAAAGCCAATCGTGCCTTGACAACTCCTATACAATTTAAACAGTACTTAGTACAACTCTTCATAAATTTATCTCAAGCAATAACAATCAAATCAGAGTGCTCCGACACTTTAATTATCACAGCCCATTCAACAACGTTCAACAATAATTAAGATTGTGTTTCGGATGACATCTAAATTGTTTGAGAACTAGAGTAATGGACAGCATTGGGGCGGATACTAATGTACTTTTCGCATTAAGATTTTAAGCACAGAGTATCATCAAGTTTCTAGGTTATGTTACAGCTGATACATTGGAGAGGTAAAGCGAGAGCAAACCAATTACCGTAATATTGATAAGATATAGTCTGTCCAGGCAAAGAAGACCCTCTGGCAAGACGGGAAAATGACTCCAGCTTGGTCAATATTTGTTCAAAAAACATTGATTTGGTCTCAAATTGTAAATCACAATGTTTTCTTACGATTGAGACCAAATCAACAATTTTCGAACCAATATTGACCGAGCTTGAGTCATTTTCGCATCTTGCCAAGGGTTCTTCTTTGCTTGGACAGACTATACTCTAATTCTTAAAGCTTATCATTGTTCGAGTTCAATGCTTATCACATACATAGAGTACTTCATACAATTCATAATACGATCACATAATTATAAATGAAAAGTAATGTGGGACTAGTATAGTCTGTCCAAGCAAAGAAGACCCTCTGGCAAGATGAGAAATTGACTCCAGCTCGGTCAATATCGGTTCAAAGATTATCAACTTGTTTTCAGATTGTAGGAAACATTCTGATCTACAATTTGAGATCAAATCAATGATATTTGAACCAATATTGACCGAGCTGGAGTCATTTTCTCATCTTGCCAGAGGCTCTTCTTTGCTTGGTCAGACTATACTCAAGATAAGCGCTTTTCATGCAAGTTCTCTTCCAATCTAATTCTTCAACTTCACTTTGATTTATTCTCACTATTTATTTTGCACAATTTTCCCATGGATCAAAGCCTTAAAACACGACGGATTTTTGATACACAGTAATGATACAAAAGTCCAAAATTGATACGCAACCTTACAGGAAGGAAACTTCTTGACACAAGACATTTCCAACATGGGGTTGCAAAGTTAGGTTAGTGAAGTTATGCCAAAAATCAGAGATAAATAACAATTGGCTCTCTGAAAATAAGTGTTTTATCAATATTTTTAATTAATTCAACTTGAAAAATACCCGAACTATGTTTAAACGCTCAATAGAATCAGTTTAACTCAAATACGACGGCAATCCATGAGCATTGCAAATGTGTCGTATCAACGAGCTTCCTTCCTGTATCAATTTTGGACTCTGTATCACTACTGCGTATCAAAAATCCGCAGTGTAATACAGGATAATAATTATCCGTATAATTAATCATACAGAGATAATTATCATACAAACATTGAAGTGTATTTTTGTTTAAATTTTTCTATTCTATCGCAAAAGAGGCCCACATATAAGCATGTTAGCTTTTGTTCGTGGATAATGGTGATTATAAACATATTAGCTGGTCACATCAAAATAGTCATTTAATGAAAAAATATATTTAAATATTTATAAAAATATTAATAAAATAAAATAAATTTAATATAATATTAATAAATTAATATAATAAAATAAATTTAAAATATACTTTTTTTAGTAGTTTCATAATATTGAAAAATTCGTTACCAAACAGCAGTAAAGCCGAGAAGATGGTCAAACTCACCTGAAACAATACAGAAGAAACTATTAGATAACAATAATGGGATTTCCGTTCAAATTGATAAAATTATAATAACATTACCTGAAAAAAGAGGAAAGAGAACTTAATATCAAATCATAACAAGAAATTAAAAGTAAAGACAAATACAAAGCAATTTATTTATTTAGCGTATGCTTTCACTGGTGGGGAGACCCAAAGGGTTGTTCCAGTTCGCAATACCATAACCTCATTTTTCACAAATGAAAACATGGAAAACCATGAGGGTTAAAGTTCTTTTGAAATAGAAATTTTAAAACAAATTTTTTTGATTTCAAAACATCATTAACAACTAAAACTAGAACACTTCACAAATTTACTACACGATGGCCGAAAATATTAGATTTTATAGATTTTATTTTGACTGGGAATTTAGAGCTCAAATATTTTAAACAAAGCAATACTAAGATATAACTAATGCCAAAATGTTGGGCGGTTTCGTCTGTCTATTGTACGTCCTACCAACAGCTGATGTAAAGCTGATCTATTTTCTCTTATTTTGATTTCAAACATCACCAAGACCTGGATGAATAAAATTAATGACTAATCTAATTGACAACATCTGCTGTTGGAGCGCACAAGGAGCAGACGAAACCGCCCAAATTTTTGGCATCAGCTTCACCTCATTTCCAGTTTGAATCGAATAAATCAAAGAACACCAGACTAGTCGAAGAACTCACATGAAAGGAAAATAACTACACTTCAACTAATATAGTCTGTCCAAGCAAAGAAGACCCTCTGGCAAGATGGGAAAATGACTCCAACTTGGTCAATATTTGTTCAAAAATTATCAATGTGGTCTTCATAGTTGATCAATCTGTTTCCAACAATTTAAGATCAAATTGATAATTAACCAAATTGATCGAACAACATTTGAAGAGATCAAATTGATAACAAATATTGACCGAGCTGGAGTCATTTTCCCATCTTGCCAGAGGGCCTTCTTCACTTGGACAGATTACACTTACTGATGACTCACACTGAATTACATGGTATTGAATCAAAAATCCTGTTTACATCAAGGTAAAACACTGGTCTCAGAAAAGTTGATATTAATAGAATATCAGACAAAATACAGGATACAACAAAGTAGAAATACATTATTATAAGGAATGCTATCATCGAAATACTAAGTTCTGATGGTGATGTAATATTACACGATGTATCAAGAGGTTGGAGGATCGGATACAAGATAATGAACGTGAAAATCATTAAAGTAACAAGAAATAGAAGAAAAAAAGCTGAAATCGAATCGCAGACAGCTATCAGGTTAATAAGACAAATCGCTATCATGAGAAATATTATTGCCAGTCTATTTACTCCATGATGCATCTTTTTATAGGAGTTCAGTGAAGCAATAAAGTAATCTCAGGGTGGGCGGCAACTTTCAAATACAAGGCACTCACTACTCCTCCTTCTTCTACTTTTCCTCCTCCTCCTCCTCCTATCCTCCTCCTACTCCTCTCCTCCTCCTCCTCCTACCTCCTCCTCCTCATCCACCTCCTTCACCTCTTATTCTCCTTTTCCTTCTTCATCGTTGTTTTATTCTTCATTATATGTGTATTCTTGAGTTCTTCTTCATCTTCTTCCACCATCATATCTTCTCAATTCTTTTTCTTATTATTCCTTTTCTCCTTGTTCTTGTTTTTCATTTCCTTCTTAGTCTTATTCTTCTTTTCCTTTTCTTTTTTTGTTCTTCTTTTTCATTTCCTTCTTAGTATTATTCTTCTTTTCCTTTCCTTTTTTTGTTGTTCTTATTTTCATTTCCTTTTTAGTCTTATTCTTCTTTTCCTTTTCTTTTTTTGTTCTTTTTCATTTCCTTCTTAGTCTTATTCTTCTTTTCCTTTCCTTTTTTGTTGTTCTTATTTTCATTTCCTTTTCAGTCTTATTCTTCTTTTCCTTTTCTTTTTTTGTTCTTTTTCATTTCCTTCTTAGTCTTATTCTTCTTTTCCTTTTCTTTTTTGTTCCTCTTCTTCATCTTCTTCTTCTTCTTCTTCTTTTTCTTCTCTTTTCTTTCTTCTTTTTCTTCTTCTTTTCTTTCTTCTTCTCTTATTCTTCTTTCTTTTCTTTTCACTTCTTCTTCTTTTATTCTTCTTCTTCTTCTTCTCTTCTTTCTACATCTTCTTCTTCTTCTTCTTCTTCTTCATCTTTTCTTCACTTCTCTTCTTCTTCTTCTTCTTCCTCTTCTTCCTCTTCTTCTTCTTCTTCTTCTTCTTCTTCTTCTTCTTCTTCTTCCTCCTCTTCTTCTTCTTATTCTACTACTTCTTCTTCGTTCTCCAATCGCCGCATACTATCAATCTTGCACCAATTTCGTAGCAATCTCTTGTTTTAGAAACAGATGAAGATGATGATGATGATTGATGATGCAATAAGGAAATTCAACAATTTAGAATTTGGTGTCTTCCAAGAAGGAATCTACAGTTCACTCTGAAATGTACTTTGAAGATCTATAGTAGTAGAGCGAAATGGCTCTAAGAAAGAAAATGATCAGAAAAAAACGTTCTAAAGTTTATACTTGATTCCAAAGTACAGTATAGTCTGTTCAAACAAAGAAGAGCCTCTGACAAAGATGAGAAAATGACTCCAGGTCGGACAATATTGGTTCAAAAACTATAAATTTGGTCTCACTGGTAGGAAACATTTTGATCCACAACTTGAGACCAAATCAATATTTTTTTGAACCAATATTGACCGAGCTAGAGTCATTTTCCCACCTTGCCCGGGGGGCTTCTTTGCTTGGTATACCATAGTACTCAGTTCCATAGTTCATAGTTCAAGTTATTCATAGTACCAAATATGAGAATAAATTCTTACTTTCTCTAAGAATCTCTTCCTACGTCAATAAATTTTGCATTGCAAAAAACTGAATTCTTTCGCCTTTTTTGAATTAAATTTTATTTTTTGACATTTTTTAAAACGGTATCTTTATCAAAATTGTGAAAGATGTGTTTTCACCTATAAAAGAAATTGTAGCCTAATATCTCATAAATAAAAAAATATTGGAGCATTCTTGGGCTAAAATTATATGATAGATGTTATAGGTCAAATAAAATCCATGGAAAACTAGAACCAGCAACAAAGAAGATGATAGAAGAAAAATGCAGAAGAAGAGGAAGGAGAAGAAGAAGAAGAAGAAGAAGAAGAAGAAGAAGAAGATGGAAGAAGAAGAAGAAGAAGAAGAAGAAGAAGAAGAGGAAGAAAGAAAGAAGAAGAAGAAGAAGAAGAAGAAGAAGAAGAAGAAGAAGAAGAAGAAGAGAAGAAGAAGAAGAAGAAGAAGAAGAAGAAGAAGGAAGAAGAAAAAGAGAAGAAGAAGAAAAAGAAGAAGAAGAGAGAAAGAAGAAGAAAGAAGAAGAAGAAGAAGAAGAAGAAGAAGAAGAAGAAGAAGAAGAAGAAGAAGAAGAAGAAGAAGAAGAAGAAGAAGAAAGAAGAAGAAAAGAAGAAGAAAGAAGAAAAGAAAAAGAAGAAGAAGAAGAAAAAGAAAGGAGGATGAAAACGGATGATCGTGATTGAGCATCGTGACATGTTTCACCGCTCATCTGCCTCATTCCTTCGTCAAAAGTCCAACTATACGTTCTATTCTACTTGACATAACTTCCCACTCCAAATACACTTCGCCAACCCACCTTATACACAATACGCCGAGAAGGAAGTTACCTACTTCAAACCAACACCAACCGGTACTGACCGTCGGTGGTCGGTGTATGCACTGTCCTATCGTATAACGGCAATATTATTATGTGGTGACGTCACACCACAGACCACACAATACCGCATAATTATTTGTATTATGTGGTTGCTGTGTCACACACACACGCCGAAAAAATTCCAAAACTATTTCCAACAAAACGGTCAGCACCACAAAAGTACAGAACTATAGTCTTTCCAAGCAAAGAAGAGCCTCTGGCAAGATGAGAAAATGACTCCAGTTCGGTAAATATTGGTTAAAAAATTATTGATTTGGTTTCAATTTTAGGAAACATTCAGATCTGCAATTTCAGAAAAAATTAATAATTTTTGAACCAATATTGACCGAGCTGTAATCATTTTCCCATCTTGCCACAGGCTCTTCTTTGCTTGGACAGACTATACCGTCATTGAACTAGATTTGAAGGCATGAAAATAGTCCAGTGAGACTTGATACAAGAGAGAGACTTGAGAGTTCTTTACATTAAAATTTTTATTAAAAAACCAAATTTATTATCATTTTTAAATGGGAAGATAGTCATTATACATTTATCTCGATGCAGATTTTCAATAGGAATTGAATGCCGAAATGTTTGGAAATTATCACTTCAAATCTTATACAACTCAATACACGACGTATCAATAATGTACCAGTGCGAGGAGAGTCTGCCAAGCAAAGAAGACATTCTGGCAAGATGGGAAAATGACTTTAACTCGGTCAATAATGGTGGAAATATAAAATTTTGTTTCAAATTGTAGAAGACAAATTTATAATTGTTGAACCAATATTGATCGAGCTCGAGTCATTTTCCCATCTTGCCAGAATGTCTTCTTTGCTTGGACAGACCATAACAATGTTTTTTTTTAATAATTCGATCACTCCTTTCGATATATGATAACACAATTACACTTCCTTCCAATGGAAGGTTTCATATAATTATCAAAATGTATAGCATCGTATCAAATATAAAAATGAACAATTAAATTGGATTTAATTTTGAAGATTGTTACAGTCTGTCCAAGTAAAGAAGACAATCTGGCAAAATGGGAATATGACACGAGCTATGAGACATAGCTATAGTCTTTCCAAGCAAAGAAGGGCCTCTGGCAAGATGGGATACTGACTCAAGCTCGGTCAATATTGGTTCAAAAATGATCAATTTGATCTCAAATTGTAGGAAACAATTTGATCTACTCTTAAGACCACATTTATAATTTTTGAACCAATATTGACCGAGCTGTAATCATTTTCCCATCTTGCCACAGGCTCTTCTTTGCTTGGACAGACCATAGGAGTATGAGACATGTTACGGTCTCAAACATTGATAAGCTTTTTTGTCTTCTAAAAAGTGAATTGAACTGTTCAATAAAAAACTTAATAAATGAAAATAATTATTCAATTACTCAAAAGTTCCACACATGAATATTATGATACTCTATGTGATCAACTGCACGTAGTCAAATATTTGTTTTTAACACATGACAGCTTCTAATAGCTGATAATATTCATCAATAATTATTATACTTGATACAAACGAATTAACAGCCTCGCGATAGCCCCATCCATCAATACTGATCAAATATTTAACCAGTGTCAAACGAATCTGACGCTGAACAAACACAAATGGCAGAGTCTATAATAAGCACATCAAGCTCATTCAACAAAGAACAGAACGGAATAATTATTATTATTCAAATGTTTCTTTGATAAATGATGATGAAAAAGAAAAAGAAGAAGAAGAAGAAGATGATGATGATGACGAAAATGAAAATGATGAGGAAGAGGAAGTTGAAGAGGGAGGAGACGAAGAAGAAGAAGAAGAAAATGAAGATGAAAAAGAAGAGGAAGATGATGTAAAAGAAGAAGAAGAAGAAGAAGAAGAAGAAGAAGAAGTAGAAGAAGAAGAAGAAGAGAAGAAAAGAAAGAAGAGAAAAAAAAGAAGAAAGATGAAAAAGAAGAAGAAGAGAAGAAAAAGAAGAAAGAAGAAGATGATGACGATCAAAAAGAAGAGGAAGATGATGTAAAAGAAGAAGAAGAAGAAGAAGAAGAAGAAAGAAGAAAATGATGAAGAAGAAGATGATGACGATCAAAAAGAAGAGGAAGATGTAAAGAAGAAGAAGAAGAAGAAGAAAGAGAAGAAGAAGAAGAAGAAGAAGATGAAGATGAAGATGATGATGATGATAAAAGAAGAGGAAGATGATGTAAAAGAAGAAGAAGAAGAAGAAGAAGAAGAAGAAGAAAGAAGAAGAAGAAGAAGAAGAAGAAGATGATGATGATGACGATCAAAAAGAAGAGGAAGATGATGTAAAGAAGAAGAAGAAGAAGAAGAAGAAGAAGAAGATGAAGAAGAAGAAGAAAAAGAAGAGAAAATGATGAAGAAGAAGAAGAAGATGACGATCAAAAAGAAGAGGAAGATGATCTAAGAAGAAGAAGAAGAACAAAAGAAGAAAATGATGAAGAAGAAGAAGAAGAAGAAGAAAAGAAGGAAGATGATGTAAAAGAAGAAGAAGAAGAAGAAGTAGAAGAAGAAGATGATGATAATGAAAAAATGATTCTTATATTTAAAATGATTTTATAATGAAAAAATGACTATAACAAAATAATAGTTACATTTCCTTCGATCTTTAGAAAAAACTGAAAACTTCAATTATTATAAGTGATCATTTATGAATTGGCTTTGAGTAGTCTATATCTGGAAATTGAGGCAGTTCTCGAATGACTATTATCAATACTCAGCTCTATAAGGACAGACGGCGAGCTGTCTGCGAGAGTACATTGAACCGAGAGCAGCTCCAGCTACACTAATTCGCTCTCCAAGACAGCTTCACACTGTCCTGACAGAGCTGAGCATTTAAAAATTGAATAATATTTCATTTTCAACCAGAGCAACACTCATCAACATAAATCATCCACTCACTCTGTTGAAAACACTCATTGAAAACATTTGATTGCTGATACTGAGAATTAATTCGACAAAATTCAACTTTGTTTCGCTTCAATATTGACTTTGAACCAATGTATAGTCTGCCCAAGCAAAGAAGACCCTCTGGCAAGATGAGAAAATGACTCCAGCTTGGTCAATATTGGTTTAAGAATATTGATTTGGCCAACAATTGTAGATCACAATGTTTCCTACGATTGAGACCAAATCAATAATTTTTGAACCAATATTGACCGTGCTGGAGTCATTTTCTCATCTTGCCAGAGGGTCTTCTTAGCGTGAACAGACTATAGTAGGCCTACAGTTCAACCAATTAACATAAGTTATGAGTATTTTGCATGCTTGCTTAAATCATGCATTATTCATATTGAATACAAGGTACTCTAACTGCAATGCAATAGATGCTTACTGCAGATTTTAGAAATTCAATTCAAAACAATAAAGGCGTTTCTTTCCATTATTGATATTGGAATTATGATGCAATATTTACTACAAAACAATATTTCATCGATATTAAAGTGGGATTACGACATCTTAAATTCACTGGCGGCTCGTACCCACCAAACAGGTGAAGTTCCCGTATCTTTTACTGTACAGCACTTCACCTGTTTCGTGTGCACGAGCCGCCAGTGCTCAAGTTTCCTTCGATTAGTAAACATATTTAAATTTTCCACGTTGCCCAACAGTAGATTTCAAAAACAACATTCATTTTACATAACAGTGAATTTCATTTAATTTGGCGAATTGCAAATGACTGGCACCTATAAGAATATTTTAATTTCTTTAACCTATTACTCAACTCAATCAGAACAGTCAGCTAGCGGTCCACGAGTGCTTAAACGGTTCGGCTAAGGTCGCTACACCAAAACCCACTCTCAAAACAACTCTAATCGACAACATCAGCTGTTTGAGCACACAAGGAGCAGACGCACCCGCCCAACTTTTTGGCGACAGCTTTTGTTCTAAAATGGTTTTCTGCATCACCGGATACTTGTTTCTATCAATTTGACACTGGCGACCCGTGCCCACGAAACAGGTGAAGTGCCCGTATCTTTTACTGTACAGCACTTCACCTGTTTCGTGGGCATGAGCCGCCAGTGCAATTTGAACACATGTTGGAGAACTCATTTTCGAACCAAGCCCAATAACTGTATATAGTAGGCTAATTAAAAAGACTACTAAAACCAATTGTTTAAAAGGGAGTTCTGCAACTTGGAGTAAAAAACATAAAGAATGCTCGACAAATCCAAGGAAGTTTGATCGTTTTTCGTTTAAGCAGTTCATTGAGTTTTTTTCAAGAATTTTAAACGTTTTCTGAGAAACATATCTTTCAGACTGAAGGCAAGTGAAGTCTATTGCTAGGGCGTGGATATAGTCTGTCCAAGCAAAGAAGACCCTCTGGCAAGATGAAAAGATGACTCCAGCTCGGTCAATATTCGTTCAAGAATTATAAATATGGTCTTAATAGTAGATCAAATTGTTTCCTACAATTAGAGAGCAAATCGATATTTTTTGAACCAATATCAACCGAGCTGGAGTCATTTTCTCATCTTGCCAGAGGGTCTTCTTTGCTTGAACGGACTATACAATTTGTGTGTTTTCTGTGTGTAGATCAACTTTCATTAGTTTTTTGTGTGGTTATATTTTATTATTTTCGAAGCCAAGCGGGTTATTGTGGGTGTGTGACTGACTGACTATTACAGTCTGTCCAAGCAAAAAAGACCCTCTGGCAAGATGGGAGAATGACTCCAGCTCGGTTAATATTGGTTCAAAAATTATCAATTCCATCTCAAATTGTAGGAAACAATTTCATCTACTATTGACACCACATTTATAATTCTTGAACAAATATTGACCAAGCTAGAGTCATTTCCCCATCTTGCCAGAGGGTCTTCTTTGCTTGGACAGACTTAAGAGACCAACAAGAGATTGGCCCGCGCTGCTGTGGTTCGCCCAAGGTGAGAAGGCACGCCGTCAAATTCACATTACATTGTATTGGAGTCTCTTCTCTGGTTGGACGAACTACAGTAATAATATTATGTACGTCAATAATTGCTTGAGTTGGGTCCAGCCAATGGATTTCAGAAGTGAAAGTACTACTCGCCACATAGCGGAAAAAATTTCATTCGGTTATCCTACTATTATTATTTTCTGGCTGGGTTTGTGGTCAATTATTTCTGTTTCTTGCTCCTTTCATCACTTTTGTCCTTTCTTACATTTCTTTCTCCCTTTCCTTCTGTCAATTATTTTGTTTTATACTCCTTTCATTTCTTGTCCTCTTCTCTTTCCCTTCGTTCTTTAATCTGTAAGTTTTAATCTTCAATTTCTTTAATCTGTAAGTTTAATCTTTTAATTTTGTAAGTTTGATATATTTCTTTTGTCTTCAACTTCTCCCCTCCACTTTCTCTTCTTATTCTACTTATTTTCCTACCTTCTCTCTTGTACTTCATGCAATTAGATCATTTTATGAAATTAAAAATTATTTATTTCTTTCATACTAACAACGATCATTAACAATGAAATAAAGTACAACAATCTAACAAGTATAGTCTGTCAAAGCAAAGAAGACCCTCTGGCAAGATGGGAAAATGACTCCAGCTTGGTCAATACAGTATTTGTTAATTATAAATATGGTCTTAATAGTAGATCAAATTGTTTTCTACAATTTCAGATCAAATTGATAATTTTTGTACCAATATTGACCGAGCTTGAGTCATTCTCCCATCTTGCCACAGAATCTTCTTCGCTTGGACAGACTAAAACAGGGGTTGATTCTCGCAAGCTGAGAAGACACTAAATTATGGTGTAATGAAACAGCGTATCTTCTTAACTTGCTCAAACTAGAACACGATGTCCTCACCATGAAAATTTAAAATTCAAAACTCCAATTAGAATTTCTACTAGACCCATAAAGCTATCAGCAGCATAAAATTTTAAGGCGAGTTCTACAATATTAATGGCCAATTTTCGAGTAATATTTCGTAGGCTAATGTTTATTTTCGTCACGATTGCACCAAGTTTTGATTGGATGCTTCATGAAAGTTGATACTTTTGAATAAATTAAAATTTCAAAAGTACAGTGAGCGGCAGCTGCGCTTTGTAAAAGGTGCTTGATCAAAGTTTAATTATTTGTTGGCTATGCAGATTTCACTAGCGGCTCGTACCAAAGAATATGTAGACATATACTTCATATTCACTGCTCGTACCCACGAGACACGAGACAGGTGAAGTGTCCGGATCTATTACTGTACAGCACTTCACCTATTTCATGGGCACGAGCCGCCCGCCAGTGATGCAGATTCGAATCGATGTGGTTCCTTTCAAAGTTGACAGTTTGAACTGGTGTCGAGAAAAGCTAGTATTGGCTCTATATTATCATAGAATAATAGATTTATCCAGTACAATATATTCAATATACATTCCTATCACCTTGATAGTATCTATTTTATAAGAGTTTGATTGGATATTAGAGTATAACTTTAGACCTATATTAGTACTAGTTATGGCTACTATTGATTATGCTTCTGCAGATTTATTCATGAATAAGATAACTTATTACATAAAATAAGTGTACTTTGATTATTGTATTATTTTGAAAATAGAAAATAACTTTGATTTTAATTCATTTGCTGGTTGGATTCATCTCAAAGTTAATATCACAGTAATCTTTTACAATAATTAATTCACTTACTTTCTTTTCTCATAGTTTCCAAATTATTATAAATCAAAATTTGACAAAAAGACGTTTTGAACATTAGTCTGTGTCCCTAACCAATAAGTGGAGTAATTTCTGTCAAATGAACTAATGGGTGTATCATCATTTCTCAAGCAAATGACTTATTGTTCCAAACACATAATAAATAAGTCAATCGAAATGATAATTCATCAACTAATCAATACTTGTTAAACAATCAAATTCGAAATGAAAAGACAAGATGTTGTCAAATCACAAATTTGACATACCAATTTTCAATATCAATCTCTGGTAAAGCGAAACTCTTCTACTACAGACACCAGAGTTTATTCTGTTGTACTTGATAATGGTATCTCAATTTTCAAAGAATCAGTGGTTTGATGATATCTTGAATTTTTATTTAATATGAATAACTAACACAATATCACCTTCACAACTCATCAAATCAAAGATTTTCTGCAACGTACTCCCACCAATGGCCGCCAATCAAAATTCCCCTCATCTATATGATCTGTTGATTGAAGTGAGTCATTCGCCGTTATTTGGGTTGTTGCAGTCAACAACAACACCAACAACAACAACGAAATCGCATTCCTGAGCATCGCCACTACACACAGCACAGGATATCATAAAGCAGTGAAGAGGCCTCACTACATTGTCATTATCGCTGTGTATACTCTGCAAAGTATAGTCTGTCCAAGCAAAGAAGACCCTCTGGGAAGATAAGAAAATGACTCCAGCTCTGGCAATATTGGTTCAAAAATTATCAATTTGATCTCAAATTGTAGGAAACAATCTGATCTACAATTTGAGACCAAATAAATAGTTTTTGTACGAATATTGACCGAGCTGGAGTCATTTTCTCATCTTACCAGAGGGTCTTCTTTGCTTGGACGGACTAGAATTACACTCGTTTTGCAGAGTAGTGATGCCTTACAATCACTGGCTGTCTATAATCTATCCAACCAAAGAAGACATTCCGACAATATCTGAGAATGATTTCAGCGCGGTCAATATTAGATCAAAAGTCATAAATTTGGTTTCAAATTGTAGTAGACATTCTAATCTACAATTTCAGACCAAATTTATAATTTTTGTAACAATATTGACCAAGCGATTGAATACTATGTAATTCAATATGAGTCATCAGTAGGTATAGTCTGTCCAAGCAAAGAAGACACTCTGGCAAGATGGGAGAACGACTCCAGCTTGGTCAATATTGGTTGAAAAATCATCAACTTGGTTTCAAATTGTACGATACATTCTGATCTACAATTTGAGACCAAATTAATAATTTTTTAAACGGTATTGGCCAAGCTGGAGTCATTCTCTCATCTTATCAGAATGTCCTCTTTGCTTGGACAGACTAGACGTAGGCCCAGCGAGAATAGAAAAAGAATATTACGAAATAGAATATTCCTATATCCTATTCTCTCTGCATAGGCCTAAGGTTGAGGCCGCACTGCCGGTGGGTAGAGCCTGGAGGGTGGAGGGTAGTTGGTAAATCTATAGAACATACACATCATCCACAGTAATACATTGTATGAATGGTATGTGTTCAGCCGCCATCTTGAAATTCTTAAATATGGACAACATAACCTCAAAAAACAGTATGACGTCATACCATTCATACGATGTATTACTGTGGATGGTGTGTATGTTCTGTAGATTTACCAACTACCCTCCACCCTCCAGGCTCTACCCACCGGCAGTGCGGCCTCAGCCTAAAGGCTAATAGTAGTGTCATTGTACTTTTATCGTCCAAGCACTAGGCTGAAAGTGAAGTTGGTGACAAAATAACTGAAAAATGAATCAGCTGACTAGACGAATGTACAAGCTATTCTACTAATAGTTTTGCAGTGTAGTGAGGCCTTACAGTCGCTGGCTGCGTACGTATTGTCATTGTATAGCTGACGCCAAAAAGTTAGGCGGTTTCGTCTGTCCATTGTACGTGATGTAACCTACTAACAGCTGATGTATAAGCATCTGCTGTCTCTTTTGATTTCAAAAACATCACCTAGGCTAAATGATAATTCTAATATTTACAACATCAGCTGTTGGAGCGCAAAGGGAGCAGACGAAACCGCCAAACTTTTTAAAGTAAGCTACACTTGAATCAATCATTTCATGATGATAATATTGCATGTATCCTAATTTCATATATATATTATTGTCTTGTTAATTTGTGTCTATTTTCACATTATTGTACCTTATTGAAATTGGTGTATACCGTTGGAAACATAATAAATAAATGAATAAATAAATAAACTCATGCCCTATATGTGCTCGCGATTTGTAGCAAAGAAAACCAACTTTTATTATGCATCTTGTACTAGAAAGAGAAAAGGAACCATGAACCTTCACAGCTTCGGAGAATACAAGAATTCAACACAGAGCATTTTGCTATAGTTCGCGCAAACCTAGAAGACCCGCCTCCACAACACAAAGTGTATCGTATCAACGTATCTTCTCAACTTCCACCAACTATACAACACCGTCTTCAGCCAGAAGACCCTCCATCACAATCTCAAGTCTATTGCACCGGCGTGTCTTCTCAGCTTGCGCCAACTATGTACAATACAGGAATGTACCTGTTGTACCACTGACAATAATATTGAAAGTCGAAAAAGGTAGAAACCATTGAAACAGAACACACCACAGGTCACCCATCCATCTATCTCCCGGACCAGATGTTTCTCGTATCATTTGTTTCCACCTCCACAGGTGGTGAGCCACCTCTATAAATAGTTCAATGGGGGTGGACTTCCCTGCTGAACGGCGAATTTCACGAAAACTTACAATACGATATAGTCTGTCCAAGCGCAAAGAAGACCCTCTGGCAAGATGGGAAAATGACTCCAGCTTGATCAATATTTGTTCAAAAATTATTGATATGGTCTCAAATTATAGATAAAATTGTTACCTACAATTTGAGATCAAATTGATAATTTTTGAACCGAAATTTACCGAGTTTGAGTCATTTTCCCATCTTGCCAGAGGGTCTTCTTTGATGGACAGATTATACCATTATTTGCCTACGTCCTAGTTCTATGCCTACGCATTCCAAGCTGAAGAATCACACAACACCAAACAATGCTGACTTCTCGTTTCAAGGATTCAGCACTGGCGGCTCGTGCCCACGAAACAGGTGAAGTGCTCGTATCTTTTACTATACAGCACTTCACCAATTTCGAAGGCACGAGCCGCCAGTGGGATTTCACGAGAAATTCTCTGGAATAGAAATTCCAGAATTTCACTCGGAAAGATGTTGAATACTCGGTTTCTAAAAGGTTTAAATAATAAAAACACACAAATAAGGGGTAATAATTCTAGGGGATTATAGCTCAATACTGTATTTTAATTAATCGAACCATGAAAGAGCAAATAAGAAATAAAATGGAAAAATAATTTAAAATGATCAAGTATAGTCTCCTCAAGCAAAGAACACCCTTTGGCAAGATGGGAGAATAACTCAAGCTCGGACAATATTGGTTCAAAAACTATCAATTCGATCTCAAATTGCAGGAAACAATTCAATCTACTATTAATATCACATTTATAATTCTTGAACAAATATTGACCTAGCTGGAGTCATTTTCCCATCTTGCCAGAGGGCCTTCTTTGATTGGACAGCCTATAGATAGTTGTACATACAATAAATAGTAGAAAAACATTATATTCTGTAAACTGTCTGTAAATGAAAAAGCTCAAGTTATAATAATACATATTTTCAATTTCCCAGTTAGTTTGAAAATAACTTAGACATAATTATTGAATAAGACTGAGAATAATAAATGGATTGAAACTTCACATTACATTGATCAACAAACGATATTGAAAAATATTAGCGAAATAAATGCTGTTTCCAATATTCTTGGAATGACACCTTCTAGAATAATTTTCCTGGTTCTCTATTTACTAAACTCAAATTTCTTCACTATCTATTGAAATTACGATAGATTAACAATTCCAAATTTATCCTCTGATGATAAAGGTATTGTTTCACTATAAACACCATTGTTACGCAATCAAATCAATTGAAACAAATCTGCACATTTTTTAAATATCAAAACAAAATCAGGCCTTGAACTACATCAAGAATAGAATTGGATTCAGCTGATTTTAATCGTAGATTTTTGTTCATTGTATTGGTTTCTCTGAATCAACATTTTTAGAAGCTGACTACACTTAATAACGTAATAAAAGATTTTCTAAACTTTTGCATTCTATGGTTGTAACCAAAAACCAATATAATATAATTCAATTAATATGAGAGATTGGTGAGAATACTGGAAACTGAAAAAAGATATAAATGGATGATAAAAAATTATAAAAAGTATCGTTCCAATTTTAGTATATGTACTGCCGAAGCAAGTACAAGTTATACAAGTGAGCGTTTTGTGGCAACATAACGAACTGCTCAAGAAAACCAAATATTTCTGTTAAATTCCATCAAATTTCAAAATTATGGCAAAAATATGGTTGCTGGCAAAGAGACATTAAACTTCAGCATAATGTTATTAGACGTTTTACAACAGTAGTTTTGCGCTGTATTTCAAGAGAAGTACCTCAAACAACCTTACTTCAAACTACTACAAGCTGCCAACAATTCTCCTAACGACTTTCACATTGGTGTATTGTATTCGAGCCCCATGTTTTGAAATTTATCTTTACAATTACCCATTGTGAATATAAAAAATCATAACACATTTTATTTATTATAAAGACAAATTTCAGAACATGAGGCTTGATAGCCTACATGATACGATAAAGTGAATTTTCCAATGTGAAAGCCGGCTAATAAACACACAAAATATCCTCAAAAAATATAAATTTCGAAAAAATCCACCCTTGCACTCACCTTCTCCGTTTTGCCAAATTGTGTTGCGAAGGGGGCGGTGTAGGTGACAACGAGCCCCCCGCACCCCCCAGCGGGGGCAACAGGGACGCGCCCTGGTGGTGGTGGGGCACAATGCCCATGGGCGCCAAACCCTGGGGGGGCAGATAGGTGGGAGGGGCACTGTAGTGGGGGGGCGGTCCTCCACCGCCGCCGCCACCCGCGTATGTGTACATTGTCGGTCTAATATCACACACACACACTTTACATAAATTGCACTAAAAATATCCTCACAAACATTCAAACATCCACCGCGACACTTGAAAAAAATCCGAAATATTCACTACCCAGATACAGTGTACCACTTAAAATATATTGAGAAACATTACCGAATCACACCAACACATTGATACGGCAATAGATTTTAACTACGGAAATACTACTTGAAATATCCTAATAGATGTTCATCATGTATCGTACCATATCAAAACTTCACGACAAATATATGAAGCTAACATCCTACTGGATAATCTTCTAAAACACAGTGAAAATCAACTCCACTCATTTTCAATTTTCACCAGTGATAGGTGTCAATCAACAAAGAATAGTCCACTATATTAGTAACTTTTATAACATCCCATGCTCTATTACTTCAATTACATCCCATGTCCCATAACTTTCATTACACCCCTCAATTAGTTTTTTTTTCAAGTTCAGCACTAACGATAAACGATTTGTTCCCAAAATAAGTTACCCAAAATCTGACAAAAATAATAAAATATAGTATGCTAACTTGTGTCAAACGTTTGCAATTCAACTACCGCACGGGGAATCCCTATCTAATCGTTCACTACAACGAATCGATCGTAAACAGCTGATTACTACTTGTAGAGCTTCAAAACAGCTGATCGATTTCAATCAACCACCAACTTCGACGACGCGTACTGATCGACCGACAATAAAAAACATCGTCTTGGAAAAAAATCCGAAACTAACAACAGCTGCTGATATCTTGACACTTCTTCCAATTATTGAAAATAATAACATGAGACACGTGTGCAATAAACTGTGCTGGCGCACTCTATCGACAAATGAACGCACTACACTTCCCGACAGCGACAACCTCACTCGACGCTGGTTGAAAGCGGACTGAACTCAACTCAAGAGCGGACCTCGTGTCACCACTGCCGGCACCAGTGCTGCCAACACAACGCCACAACAAAAGCAACCCACCAGCTGTTGCCAACATTGCGACACGAAAACACCAATACTACTGCTATATTGTGACTTGCTGTCAAACTGCTCAGGTACCATTTTTATTGAAATTAATTGATATTCATTAAATAGTTGAACGATTCAATTGATGTGCCCGTGATTGGGGCGATTTCGTCTGCTCCTTGTGTTCTCCAACAGCTGATGTTGTCTGCAAGTAGTCTCTCCCTAAGTGCACCAAACCATCTGACTAGATAATAGAGTTACGAATGTACAGTACTTTAGTCAGCTGGCCAACTAATAGTCAACTCAACAAAGGTTTTTTCCGTCACAAAATTAGGAGAAAGCTGGATTTTTCGATATTTCGAAAATATTTCTTAAATTTTTTTTCTTTAGATTCATCTATTAGATTTTTCGATATTATCGAAAAAATTAATAGGAACATTATTGTAGCCCATAATATTTCAAATCGAATGACATATAAACGAAGGTTTTCCGATGAATAGGTACCGAGATAATTGATTTCCCGTGATAACCTGCATTTCTGAACATTGGGGGGTGGCTGGGGGGGAAAGCTCCAGTGGGATTCTTACGGACTTTTGGGAAAATGACCCTCTGGGATGGTTCTATCGATGGTGAGAAATCCAGCTTTCTCCTAATTTTGTGACGGAAATCGCCTTTTTGGATCTTTATTGACTGGGCTATAATTACGAGCTGGTACAATTATCACTGGTCACAAGGAACAGACGAAACCGCCTCAACGTTTGGCACCAGCTTTAGTCTGGCCAAGCAAAGAAGACCCTCTGGCAAGATGCGAAAATGACTCCAGCTCGGTCAATATTGTTTCAAGAATTATGAATGTGGTCTCAATAGTACATCAAATTGTTTCCAACAATGTGGGATCAAATTCATAATTTTTTGAACCAAAATTGACCGAGTTTGAGTCATTTTCTCATCTTTCCAGAGGGTCTTCTTGGCTTGGACAGACTATATTAAATGGTAATAAAATTATCAATATGTAATAATGCAATAATAATCACAACTGTCGGCCGATTGTAATTCTGGGATCACGAAGTTGACCGCCGTTAAAAAAAAAAGGATCCTTAGTTAACACCCAACACACGATTGTCATCAACTATAAGCAAATGATGAAAAAGGAAAATTACGGATAGAAGGAGAAGTAGAAAGACGGAGGAGGATGAAGAGGAAGAGAAGGAGGAGGAGGAGGAGGAGGAGGAGGGGGAGGAGGAGAAGGAGGAAAAGGTGCAGGAGGAGGAGGAGGACAAGGGGAGGAGGAGGAGGGAGAAGGAGGAGGAAA
Source organism: Sogatella furcifera (assembly GCA_017141385.1). NCBI lineage: Eukaryota > Metazoa > Arthropoda > Insecta > Hemiptera > Delphacidae > Sogatella > Sogatella furcifera. The sequence goes on along the minus strand of CM029546.1, from coordinate 58,396,994 downwards.
GGTAGAGGAGGAGGAGGAGGAGAAGGAGGAGGAGGAAAGGAGGAGGAGGAGGGAGGAGGAGAAGGAGAAGGAGGATGAGGAGGAGAAGGAGGAGGAGAAGGAGGAGGAGGAGAAGGAGGAGAGAGTGGAGGAGGAGGTGGAGGAGGAGGAGGGAGGAGGAGGAGGAGGAGGAGGAGGAGGAGGAGAGGAGGAGGAGGAGGTGAAGGAGAAGAATGACAAAGAAGAGGAAGGAGAATAAAGGAAAAGGAGATAGAGAATGAAGGAGAAGGAGAATGAACGAGAAGGAGAATAAAGGAGAAGAAGAGAGAGAATGAGGAAGAATGAGAATAAAAGAGAAAGAGCCTGAAGGAGATGAATGAACAAGGAGGAGAAAGACAATGAGAATTGAGGTGAAGGAGAATAAAGCAGAAGGAGAATGAAGGAGAAGAAAAATAAAGGATAAAAGACATGAAGAATGAAGGAGAAATAGAATGAGGGAGAAGAAGAATTACAATGGAGAAGTAGGAGAATGAAGAAGAATGAGAATAAAGAGAAAGGATATGAAGAAAATTAATAATATGAAAAATGAAAGGGGCGGGGCTTTAAAGAGAAGAAAAATGAAGGAGAAAGGAGGAAAAAGAAAATGAAGGAAAATGAGCATGAAGGAGGAGAATGTTGGAGAAAGGAGATGAATAATGAAAAAGGAAAATGAAGGTGGAAGAAAATTAATGATAAGAAATATAAAAGGGACGGATATTTAAAGAGAAGAAAAATGAAGGAGAAGTAGGAAGAAGAAAATGAAGGAAATGAGAATGAAGAAGGAGAATAAATGGAGAAGAAGAATGAAAAAGAATGAGAATGATGGAAAAGGAGGATAAGGAAAATAAAGACTACAAAATAATAGAAAGATAGAAACAATAACAAAACAAAACACAATAAAAAAAGACTGAGAACTAGAGTTAGGAGACACAACGAAAATATACAAGGAAAATTAATATCCAAGAAGGATGGGAAAATAAGAAGCACGAAAACGGATATGATAAGAAGAAAATAAGACAATATTATCAGAGATTGATAATGGTGTACCAACCGAAACTGGAATCTCGATTTTAATAAATCTGTGGTTTGACAATCTTCTTTTCATTTTATAATAAAAATGAAAAATAATTTAGACATTAATATGAATTGAAAATGATAATGAATAATTGTGAGGAACAACAAGATTTATCCATCCATATTGATTCCCCACCGATAAACCAAACACCAACCCTTCTGCCTAAATTATTTGATATCAAATTATTATTATCATCATCATCATCATCATCATCATGGAATAATAATAATAATAATTTGGTACCTCAACTCTAACCCCTCCCACCCACTTTCACAGGCATCCCCAAAGCCATTCCCCACCCCTACAAAGTCAAAAGCCTCTAAGCCTAAACGCAAAGCTGCTAAAGCTAGGAGCAAGTCGAGGTGGAATAAAGATTTTTTCTTACTTTCTTCTTCTTCTTCTCCATCTTCTCTTCTTCTTTCTCTTCTTTTCTTCTTCTTCTTCTTCTTCTTCTTCTTCTTCTTCTCCTCTCTTCCTTCTTCTTCTGTCACGCATCACTCTATACTAAATCTTCTCTTAACATTCTTCGCGGCTTTCTTTCCTTCTTCTTCTTCTTCTTCCTCATGTATCATTCATATATCTTCTCCATTATTACCATCATCATATCATCATTCATCATCATCATCATCATCATCATTATCATCACCATCATCATCCCTTATTCTTTATATTATTATAATCATTATCATTATTATTATTATTATC
>CM029546.1:58280196-58392696 GCA_017141385.1 Sogatella furcifera | reverse complement strand
TTAAACGTTAGTTGAGAATGCACAGGTAGTTGAGTAGTCCTAGAGCAAAGAAGACATTCTGTCAAGATGGGAAAATGACTCCAGCTCGGTCAATATTGGTTCAAAAATTATAAGTTTTGTCTCAAATTTTTGGAAAAAATCTGATTCACAAATTGAGAACAAATTTATGATTTTTCAACCAATATTAAACGAGGTGCAGTCATTTTCCCATCTTGACAGAATGTCTTCTTTGCTTGGACAGACTATACGTACTTCCATACTGGCTCAGATAGAGACGGTGGCTGATGAAATCCAAGTAAAGATATCTTATCCTTTTTCTCATATCAACATTTTTTTTAAAGAGAATAATATTGTGAGAAGTATTTATACAGTAGGCTACATAAAAACTTGGTTACTGTGATGGACGTTGAAACATCCTAGACAAAGGAAAATGAAGACAGCCGTGAAAAAAAAGCCTATCTTCATCTATATCTGTTAGTTACTTCGTAGAGAGTGAAACAGGTATAGTCTGTCCAAGCAAAGAAGACCCTCTGGCAAGATGAGAAAATGACTTCAGCTCGGTCAATATTTGTTAAAAAAATATTGATTTGGTCTCAAATTGTAGAAAACTTGCTGCTCTACAATTTTAGACCAAATTTATAGTTTTTGGACCAATATTGACCGAGCTGGAGTCATTTGCTCATCTTGCCAGAGGGTCTTCTCTGCTTGGACGGACTATAACTTACTAAACGCTAATGTAATGTATAGTCTGTAAAAGCAAAGAAGACATTATGGCAGGCAAGGAAAATGACTGCAGATCGGTAAATATTAATTTGAAAATAAAAAATTTGGTTTTAAATTGCATATCAGAATGTTTTTTACGATTTGAGACAAAATTTATAACTTTTAAACCTAAAATAGGTTTAAAAGACTGATAATAATAAAGGTTCAATAAGACTGAGCTGGATTAATTTTACCATCTTCCCGAAATGTCTTCTATTCTTGGACAGACTATATCTATTGTGTCTTTTGATTTCAAAAACATAATCCAGTCATAACCGAGTGACAACTCTAATTGACAACATCAGCTGTTGCAGCGCACAATGAGCAGACAAAATCGCCTAACTTTTTTTGGTCGAGCAGAGAAGACATTTGAAGACAAAGAAGAGCAAGATGGAAAAATGACTCTAACTCAGTAAATATTTGTTCAAATAGAAGCAAACATTCAGCTCTACAATTTTATAGAGACCAAATCTATAATTGTTTGAACCAATATTGACCGAGCTGGAGTCATTTTCCAATCTTGACAGAATGTTTTCTTTGCTACACCAGCTTATTTATAGTCTGTCCAAGCCAAGAAGACCCTCTTCTTGGCAAGATAAAAAATGACTCCAGCTCGGTCAATATTAGTTGAAAAATTATTGATATGGTCTCAAATTGTAGATCAGAATATTTCAATGAAACATTTAGAAAATGACTCCAGCTCGGTCAATATTAGTTCCAAAATTATTAATTTGGTCTCAAATTGTAGATCGGAATGTTTCCTACAATTTGATACCAGATCAATAAATTTTTAACCAATATTGACCAAGCTGGAGTCATTTTCTCATTTTGCCAGAGGCTGTTCTTTGCTTGGACAGACTATACCAACTTTGGATTGCATCATATCACTCAACTATCATTCAAACTAAATTCCGTAATATTCAACTTCGTGTATTCCTCCGATGCCAGTTTTGCTTGCGTGACGTCACAGCATCCCCTATCTCGTAATCGCGACACTCTTGTTACACTATTTCCTCTTCACTGCAGAACATCCTTCCGCTACTCACAAAACCTATTTTCCCTTTGCATTTCTTCTTCTTCTACTTCTTCTTATTCTTCTTCTCCTTTTCTCCTCCCTTATTTCCACCTTCCTCGTCTTCTTTCTTCTTCTTCTTCTTTCTCTTTTTGTTCTCTCCTTCTTTCTAACATCAAACATTTTCCTCTATTTATTCTCCTTCTTCTTCCCTCCCCTTTATCTTCTTTTTCTTGTTTCCTTTTACTTCGATTCAACTCGCTCTTCTTCAGTAGATTCTTTTCATTTTTGTCAAATCTAATAATTTTCTTTCTTCTTCTCCTTGCTCCTTCACTCCCATCTCCTATTCGCTACTTCATCTCAAACCCAATCAACTTCATCTTCCACTTCATCATCTTCTTCTTCTTCTTCTTCTTCTTATCTACTCACTCATTTCCACCTTCCACGTCGTCTTTTTTCTTCATCTTTCTCTTTTTGTTCTCTTCTTCTTCTTCCTCTCTGACATCAAACTTCTTCCTCTATTTATTCTTCATCTTTTTCTTCTTTCCCTCCTTTATCTTCCTTTTTTTGTTTCCTTCTACTTCGATTCAACTCGCTCTTTTTCACTTCTACGCCTTTTCCCTTGATGCGTGATGCTTATGGTGATTATTATTACTTAATTCAAGTCATATTAAAGATAAATAATTATATATAGCTTATTAGTATGAATATTGTTATTATAAATGTTTTTGATTTCATGAGTTGATTATTGTTGCGGCCTACTATAATTTGTAATGTTTCAAAGCATCTTCTTACTCTCTTTGAGTAGTTGTGAAGTTGATATTTTGGTAGTTATCCATAATAAATGAAAACTGATTCAAACTGATTTATTAGAAAATCAAGATGATGAGAAAATCTTACTTTAGTTTTTCTTCTCATCTTCGCCTCGTCAAATCTAATAATTTTTCATATTCTTCTCCTTACTACTTCACTTTCATTTCCTATTCGCTACTTTATCTCAAACCCTATCTTCAACCGCTTCTTCTTCACCACCTCAACACTTCATCCCTCTCTTCTTCTTATTTTGTTCTCATTCTCCCTATTTTCCTACTTCCCTATCATTCTCTTCTTTCCTCTAATCCTTCTTTTGCTACCCTACCTCCATCTACATTTTCTCCTCCTCCTCCTTCTTCCTCTTATTCTTCTTTATACTCTACTTCTCCTTGCTTATATGCTGTTGTTTCCTCTGTCGGTGTTGTGTTGTGTGATGTGATTTTCGTTTGTCGACGATGAGTGTTGTTGATAAGCCTCTGTTTTCATAACAACGTCTTTTTGACTCTCACTCTCTCTCTCTCTCACTCTCTTTCTACTCAACCCCTCTCTCTTCAACTCGCGTTCTCTGTTATCCCACGACGCTTCTCAACATCCCTCCCCCCCCCATTACACACACGATACACAGTGTTGGCTGAATAACAATGTTGTGTCAAAGCAAAGCGTATCTTCTACATCAACCCTAATCTGATGGCATCAATCCTCACTTGCCGGGGATGGTATGTTATAGTCGGTCCAAGCAAAGAAGACCCTCCTCTGGCAAGATGAGAAAATGATTCCGGCTCGATCAATTTTTGCTCAAAAATGATTGATTTGGTCTCAAATTGTAGGAAACATTCTGATCTACAATTCGAGACCAAATCAATATTTTTTGAACTAATATTTACCGAGCTGGAGTCATTTTCTCATCTTGCCAGAGTGTCTTCGTTTCTTCGACAGGCTATAGGCCTAGTAGTCTCAATAGTGTAGGTATGTGGAAAAAAGAGATGGCGGACAAAGAGGTGGAGGTGGAGGTGGAGGAAGGAGAGAGGAGGAGGAGGAGGAGGAGGAGGAGTTGGAAGAGGAGGAGAGAAGAAGATAGAGAAGAAGACGAAGAAGAATATGATGATCATGAGATGATGACGGAAATGATGATGATGATGATAATTGTGGAAAAGTAGAAGAATAAGAATAAGAAGTATAATAAGAAGAAGAATAAAAAAAAGAAAAGAAGAATAAGAAGAAAGAAGAAGAAGAAGAAGAAGAAGAAGAAGAAGAAGAAGAATAAGAAGAAGAATAAGTATAATAATAATGATAATAAAATAAGAAGAAGAAGAAGAAGAAGAAGAAGAAGAAGAAGAAGATTTGGAAGAGATGTGTAAAATAAAGGGAAGAAAAAGAAAATGTACATACAACAAGGAAAGAAGTAGAAACTTGGAGCTAGAAAAGTAAGAGAGTGAATTATACAGGGTGTTTCAGGAGGAATGTGCAATACTTCTCAGGCTGATTCCTTACACCAAGTAGACAAAAAAGTTCCATGGGACCAACCCCCAAAAACGCTTTGTTACCGAGATTCAATGGCGGAAAATTTAGATTTTTCAAAATATATTAATTTTTCTAATTTTTCAGAGGCTTTAGTGAGGTTCTAAAATAATCAATTCCTATGTAAAATTAGCTGAGCAATTCAATGAAACCAGTTCCAAGTCTGTAACTTTAACGGTTATTGAGGTAATTGGAAAAAATATGCTAAAAACCGCCATTTTTCAACAATAAGAATTTTAACTAAATAAGGAATCATAAAATTGTATTTTTTATTAATGGAAGTTGAAGGTAGTCGGATTCTAAAGAAACAGTTGAATGGCGACGATTATGTAAATCTTACCCAAATCTCAGAAATAGCGATCAAAAATCGCAAAATCGCTACTAAACACAAATTCATCACTTGTGCTATGTTTTGTTAATTTGTCTACTTTGTGTAGGGAATCAGCCTGAGAGGTATTGCACATTCCTCCTGAAACACACTGTATATAGGAGAAAGAAGGTGTATGAGGGAAGAAGTGTAAAGTGAAAGAGGTTGGAAGCTGAATGCGTTGATAATGAAGGATAATACAAACACAGAGTGGATGATGGAAAGAGCTGGAGGGGGAAGAAAGGCGTTTAGCGATTCAAAACAGGCGCGTCATCAGCTATAGGCGTCGCGGCGTCATCACCAGTCATCGTCATCATCATCAACATCATCATCATCGTCATCATCATCATCATCATCATCATTTCAACCCCCCCACCAAACCTCTTACAATTCACGGAAAAATTGAGCCTCCCTGGGCCCTGGCATTACCAAAAAATTCCTCATCTCACTCATCTGCATAACTTCAGAATCTGAGCATTGAAGGTTGGTTCAAATCAAGACGATACGCATCTAAGGGTCCCCATCCACCGTCCACCGTTCAGACTGTGACAGTCAAAAACTGTATTGAATGGGGAGACCGACAGTCCAAAATGGCTGTCAGTACGATCTGGCAGTGGAATGTGGACCCTGAGATTGATCACAAGATAGAGTGATACATTGTAGAGATGGTTCCAGAAGAATTAACACGCTTTTGTCTATATTCCTTGTCTGTTCCAACAGTTGAAGTTGTCTGCGAATAGTCTGCGTAACAGCAGTACCGGACCAGCTGACTAGTAAATGGACTTTGATTTATCTATTCATTTATCTATTGATATGATTAAACAAATCATAACATAATTATAAACTAGGATAGAAAGAATAGGCTGAGCCTGTGCTATTTCTTCCTAAATTTTGTTGCATAATTAGTGCAAAATTGCCTTGGACTAGTGCGAACGTACTTGTCAACTAATACAGTACTATAGTCTGACCAAGCAAAGAAGACCCTCTGGCTAGATGAGAAAATGACTCCAGCTAGGCCAATATTGGTTCAAATATAATAAATTTGGTCTCAAATTATAGAAAACATTCTGATGTACAATTTGAGACCAAATAAATATTTTTTGAACCAATATTGACCGAGCTGGAGTCATTTTCTCATCTTGCCAGAGGGTCTTCTTTGCTTGGACAGACTATATCCAGTAAATGGAACGTACACAGAACAGACAAAACCGCCTTAATTTGTGGCACCAGCTCTGTCGGAACAATAAGCGGTTAGCAAATGACAGTAATTAATGCTCAGCTCTGTCAGATCACACAGTGAGCGGTCTGCAAAAGCGATCTCAACTCAACTCTATCAAGTCACTAAACCTTGACCCCAACTAGCCCTTTCGCTTTCGAAGACCGCTTTCAGCATGACCTGACAGAGCTGACCTTCATCAACCGCCGGGGAAGAAGGAGGAGCAGGAGCAAGAGTAGAACGAGAGAAAAAGAAAGAAGATGAATAACAAGAATAAAAGAGAATAGAAGGTGGAAAAACAAAATAGGAAAAATCTGAAAAAGAAGGAGGAACAGAGAAATTTAAAAGAAGGTGAGGAGGGAAACCAGAACAAGGAGGGGAAACAGAAGGAGAATAGAAAGTGAGGAGAAAGAAGGTGAAAATAGAAAAAGGAGAAGAAAAACAGTGAAGATGGAAGAATGAAGATGAAGAAGAAGAACAAGAACAAGAAGAAGAAGAAGAGAATAGAGGAAGATGAAGATGATGAAGAAAAGAAGAAGAAGAAGAAGAAGAAGAAGAAGAAGAAAGAAAGATGATGATGATGAGAAGAAGATATGTGAAGAAGAAGAATAAGAAGAAATAAGAAGAATAGAAAAGAATTTAAAAAGAGAAGAAGAATAAGATCTCTTCTAAAGAAGAAGAAGAAGAAGAAGAGAAGAAGAAGAAGAAGAAAAGAAAAGAAGAAGAGAAGAAGAAGAAGAAGAAGAAGAAGAAGAAAAAAAGAAGAAGAAGAAAGAAGAAGAAGAGAAGAAGAAGAAGAAGAAGAAGAAGAAGAAGAAGAAGAAGAAGAAGAAGAAGAAGAAGAGAGAAGAGAAAAGAAGAAGGAAGATGAAGAAGAAGAAGAAGAAAAGAAGAAGAAGAAGAAGAAGAAGAAGAAGAAGAAGAAGAAGAAGAAGAAGAAGAAGAAGAAGAAGTGAAAGAAGAAAAAGAATGGAAGAAGAAGGAGCACTATGAAGACGTCAAACAAACAAACAGAGAATCAGTGCTTGTCACCCTACAACCGAATACTAAACCAGCCATTGTGTACCCACAATTTGCATCAGCATAAAATAGCACGAATCGTAAAGCTGGAACCAAAAATTGAGGCGGTTTCGTCTGTTTCTTGTGCGTTTCAACAGCTGATGTTGTTCGCGAACAGTCTGCTCAACTGTACCGGAACAGCTGACTGTAAATATTCTTATGGCTTATAGTGGTGGGGAGACCCTCACGGGTAGTTCCACCTCGCCAATGTGTACTTGTGAATATTCTTTAGTGTTAAGCTGAAGAACATGCGAGGAACAGACCACACTGCCTTATAATTTGGATTTACATGTATTGAGCCTCATGCCCTCATGTTTTGAAATTTATCTCTGTAATAGCATAATAGCATTTTTTAAATATCCAAAATCATTGTCAATACCGATGTTACACTGGCGGCTCGCACCTACGAACCAGGTGAAGTGCCTGTATCTTTTAATGTACAGCACTTCACCTATTTCGTGGGCACGAGCCGCCAGTGCAATGTTATTGAAGGGATAATTTCAAAACTTGACCCGATACAAAATAAAATATAGCAATGAGAAAGCCGGCTTATTCAAATACACTGAACCGTGTACACACAATACACACCTTTACTATAGTCTGTCCAAGCAAAGAAGACCCTCTGGCAAGATGAGAAAATGACTCCAGCTCGGTCAATATTAGTTCAAAAAATATTGATTTGGTCTCAAATTGTGGATCAGAATGTTTTCTATAATTTGAGACCAAATTTATTATATTTGAACCAATATTGACACCTAGCTGAAGTCATTTTCTCATCTTGCCAGAGGGTCTTATTGGCTTGGACAGACTAATATTAACTACAACTACTAATATTGATTTTATATCGATAACGAATTAAAAACGCGCAATTAACTAAATTCTAACCACAATTTCAACCACAAGTCCAATATTCATTCCATTAACCAAAAGTGCGAATCCGTGCACAATTATATCAGAAAGTCATAATATTATTAGAAAGAAATAATACAGCAAAATACTATACGAAAATATTAAACAGAAAAAAACGCCAGAGCAAATAGAAGGCGGTGTGCTGATTAAAACAATTCGTTGCTTATTCAGCACATTGAAATGCAAACTCTCGAAAAGTATCTGCTTTAAAAAAAGAGGAAAAAGGATGGGAAGGAGGAGGAGGAGGAAAAAAAGAGGAGGAGAAGGATGGTGAGTTCTGGAGGAAGAGGAGGAGGAGGTTGGAAAGGAGGAGGATGAGGAGGGAGGGGGAAGGAGGAAGAGGTTGAAGAGAAGGAGGAGGAAGAGGTTGAAGAGAAGGAGGAGGAAGAGGAAGAGGTTGAAAAGGAGGAGGAGGAAGAGGTTGGAAAGGAGGAGGAGGAGGAGGAGGAGAAAGAGGAGAAGGAGAAGGAGAGAAGAAGAAGAAGAAGGAAGAAGAGGAGGGAGGAGGAGGAGGAGGAGGAGGAAGAGGAGGAGGAGAAGAAGGAGGAGGAGGAGCAAGAGGAGGTAGGAAGAGGTGGAGAAGGAGGACGAGGAGGAGGAGGAGGAGAAGGAGAGGAGGAGGAGGAGGAGAAGGGAGGAGGAAGAAGGAGGAGAAGAAGGAGGAGGATGGTGAGTTGTGGAAGAAGAGGAGGAGGAGGAGGAGAAGGAGGAGCAAGAGGAGGATGAGTAGAAAAAGAGGAGTAAATAGAGGAGGAAGAGGAGAAGGAGGAGGAGGAGGTGGAGAAGGAGGAGGAGGAGAAGAAGAAGGAGGAGGATGGGAAGGAGGATGAAGTGGAGGAATAATATGAGAAAGAAGAGGAGATTTGGGTGTAAACACAGACCACAGCACAGCAAATATGAAACAAACGAATAAGCTTCTACAATTTTGTAGTTTTAAAACCGAATTGAAATTAAATTTGATAACCTAGCATTATTTACTTAAACATCCTTCATCTCATATCTTAAAAATGCCTTCTCTACAGTCTAATATCTACTGATGGAAATTCAATAATATTTTGTTAAGATCCCTTTTCTAGATTCCAATATTCACTGATAGAGGCACAATATTTGTTAAATTTTCAAGACACGTCATAGGCTATAGTCTGCCCAAGCAAAGAAGACCCTCTGGCAAGTTGAGAAAATGACTCCAGCTCGGTCAATATTGGATCGAAAGTTATTGATTTGGTCTCAAATTGTAAATCAGTTTCCTACAATTCGAGACCAAATCAATAATTTTGAACCAATATTGACCGAGCTGGAGTCATCTTCTCACCTTGCCAGAGGGCCTTCTTTTTTTGGACAGACTATACATCGTAGCCTTTAGCACACGCCAACAAAACTTGTGTTTAGCGAATCATCTTTATCAATACTCAGCTCTGTCAGGACAGTCGGTGAGTGGTCTTCGAGAGCATATTCAGTCTAGAACAGCGTCAGCCACGTAAACCGCTTTGAGACTGTTCTGAGAGAGCTATTATAAATAGAAAACATTTACCAACCGCCAAATTCGTTGAGGTTTACTAAACATTGCAAAATTAAAAATAAGTGACGTCAGAAAGTTAGGTGGTTTCGTCTGCTCCTTGTGGTCACCAACAGCTGATGTTGTCAATTAAGAGTTGTCATTATTTAGCTATGGCTAGATGATGTTTTTGGAATCAAAAGCGAAAATAGATGCTTTACATCATGTAGACGAAACTACCCAACTTTTCTGCATCAGCTGTACTTTTAAGCCTTATTGGTATTATTTACCATCCAAAGCATGCTAATAACATTCAATTGAACCTATAAGGCTATCATAGGGAGCATACAGAGACAAACGTTTTTGATTTACTTTTTGTGATCTAAAATCTTGAAATTAATAAAAACCCCAGAAACATAGCTACTAGGTCTAATGGTTAATATGTAGATATAACCTATTAAACTGAGTATTAATTTAGGAAAACTACTAACTACATGTACTAAACTATAAACTAAATTGTAAACTATCAACTACTTATAGGAAACTATGAACTATAGTCCATTCACGATCACTTGAGACGAAATAAACAAACCTTTTGCGTGTGTGTGCTTGTAATGGAAGGTCTTCTTCTATGCAAAAAAGTCGGCTGCAGTCGAACAGCTGACTCTTGTCTTGAGCTGTGATTGGCTACAGAAGCTGTTGATCTGTGGCCGAAAGTTTCGCATAGAAGAAGACCATACACACACACACACTCAAAAAGTTTGTTTATTCCGTCTCAAGTGATCGTGAATAGAGTATAGGTTGTGAACTCTATCAACATGGAATGAAACTAACTTAGTGAGGCCAGACATGCAATTTTCTGACTGAAAATTTTATCAAGTGATTATTGAAAAAGAACATAACCTGAATTTGGATATTTTAATCAAAATCGGAATAGACGAAGTTTTGAATTAACGCCTATTTTTTCTAATAAATGAAAAGACAAGGCGTTGTCAAATCACTAATTTATTCTGTTTTTTTGCCTATTTTTTCTTTTCTTTCATTGTATTTTTTCAATGAAATTAATAAATCGAAGATGTTGAAAATAATACAAAACAGCTGGCGCCAAAAATTAAAGTGGTTGGCGACTGACTGTTATCAATGCTCAGCTCTGTCAGGACAGTCTTAAGCTGTCTTCTTGAACTAATTAGTATTGCCGGGTTGCTCTCGTTTCGATGTAGACTCGCAGACAGTCTTGATAGAGCTGAGAATTGAAAACCTACTCTTAAACATAATTCATGGCGTTTGCTATAAAATACTGTACCAACCACTCAAGACTAAAGTTAAAGAGAATTGAGATTCTTATCACTAATTATTATGTATTATTATCTCTGATTAGATATAGCTGACAATAAAAAATTAGGCGATTTCATCTGTCTCTTGTAAGTTACATGATGTAGCCTACTAACAGCTGATGTAAAGCATCTATAACTTAGTCTCTTTTGAATCTAAAACTATAATATAGGCATAGCTAAATGATAACACTGATAAATTTACACCTATTAAAGGTATTAGGTACCATCAGCTGTTGGAGCGCTCAAGAAGCAGACGAAACGGCTTATCTTTTTCGCTATACATATAGATGTTAGGTTGTTAAATATCAAGCCTCATTAGTACGAGCTTATTATACTCTTTGAATACGTCTCTGTCTCATCAAGTACAATTACATTGGGTAATGGTTAATTTTTTAGAATACATTGAATAGAAAAATTTCAATAATTTTTTTTGTAAAAACTCACCCAATAGATCCAGCACGACGTTTCTGGGAGACCTTCGTTGGGTCAGTCCCTGAAAAATTGAGAAAATATTAAATTTTTACCCATTGATAATAATGTAAAAAATAGGCTAAAAATTCATTCAATTTTTTTCTAGAAAACTCATCAATTTATATTAAGCTTCTGTAGGAAGCCTTGAGGTTTCCCAAATGAAATAATTATTAATTATTTCAAAGTTCTCATTATAAGAATGGAATTATTGTAACTTATTAACCTAGTTTTCAAATTATTAAACAGATTTCTAACTAAGTTGTGAACCTCTGTTCAGTGTTCCCGTTTTGTCATTTTGAAAATTTAAACATCTAAGGCCCATTCTAGACGAGCGTTGAAAACGAGGCGTATACGTTGCGTCAAAAACGCGTGCTCGACAGAAACCATTGTGTTAAATGGGCGCGCGTTTATCACGCCCGTGTAGACAAGCCCATTCAACACAATGGGTTCTGTCGAGCACGCGTTTTCGACGCTCGTCTAGAATGGGCCTGAGTTATAGCTTACTGAGAGTAAATTAATAAGTTATAAAGTTTTTTTTAATTAAAAAATGATATGTTCATGTTATTTCTTTAGTTGAGAATACCGTGGATTACACAGGGGACAAGAGCTTCGGAGGCCAATTAAGCCTATAAAGCACTCACAATGCATTTGGTAGGTCAGCCGCACATTAACACATCCTTACACATTATGTGGTGGTTGCCACGTTACGTTCCATTTGGAAGAATTTCTGAGGACGGAAAAATCTGAATCCAAGAATCGTTACGCGCAATCTGGTTAGGTAGCGTGAATGTCCGACAAAAACTAACCTAACTCTTTCCCCTGCCATCAGAACATTCTAACCTTTCCAGACTTGTTTCAAAGGTGAGTAGGCAAAACATGAGAATAAAATTAGCTGTTGAATTGATATTGTTTTGTAAGCATATGATCCAAATTGAGTACCCTAATTCATTAAGGTTTGCTCATAATGAAAAATCAATAATCTAAGTTACTCAAAAGTAACTTAAATTAGTATAAGAAAATTAGATTTTATGATCGTCCATCAATAATGTTTGCTTATTCTGAACAGTTATTTGATTGGAGATCAAATTGATAAAGTTAAATTATGAAATTAAAGTTAGAATAAAAAATACAGTTCAAGTATGTTTATAGAAAGGTTAGGTTATATTGGAAAACTAGCTCACCTCAAGTAAACAACACTATAATTTAACCAATTATTCAATAAGTATATTGTCAATGTTTGAATATGTAGGATTTATTCTAGTTAAAATAAACACAGACTTGATCTAAGTTACCTTTCACGACATAATTGGGGCAGAAACCATTGAAATTTCTGTAGTTGTCAACGGAATCAAAACAAGTGAAGGCAAATCTAACCAATCTCTAATGTTTCACTCCCGATTTTTATCACTGGAATCAATTGATAATCGCTGAAGATATGATGGGGCAATTATAATAGAGGTGGTTTACAATTTTCTTGGGTTTAAATTATTGAGATAAGAATCAATTGTTTATTGTACTCACCTACATTGGATCCATAGGCTAAGTTCATGATCTTACCAGGCAAAGTATGAGTTAATGCAGACATAACATCATAGCACAAAGTCATGCGTTTAAAAACTAAACCGACATTAGTATCACAACACAGATAAATCAACGAAAAATACAAAATAAACACTGCAAACCCCCTGCAAAAGTCAACTGCACTTATTTCTTGGAATGGCATCCATCTTTTTCAAAGAAAACATAATAGCCTATTTACAAGAAAATGACACCTGCAAATCACACAAGAGTAAAGAAATGATCAAATCTTCAAGAATATAATGAATCAATGAAATTTTGAATGGAAAATATATTTTATCTCGAAACATATCCTATTTAAATTTGACACACTTTAAATTAGCAAAGTTGAAATGAGCAATTGATGAAAGTGACTCAAATCTCGGGAAATCCTAGATCTCAATAATTAAAAAATGTATTTGATAATGATTATAATCTTTAAATAAGAAACCTTGATTCACAAAACTTTTTATAAATTAAATAAGGGTTAGGAATGGAGATGGTCATTCAAGTTGGTACTAAGCATAGCGGGAGTTTTGAATTAAGGCGTGAAGGTTTGAGACTGAAATAAAAATAATCTCTAATAAATTAATTTCTTAAATAATCTCGATAAATTTCTTTTAATGCTTTGAGTGATGGAATGAAATAATAGGATAGACTTATAGAAAAATCTAGTTTTCTAGTCAAATGAACTGATTAACTCATTCATTTTAATCAATACCCGGTAATGGTGAATTTGTCATAAATATTGTAAATTGAGTATTTATATACAAACCATATAGGTTCTGATCTGTGGCTGTTCACTCTTCATACCTTACAATATGTAAATAATACATTTTATTATCATAATATTTCTGATTTTCACAGTAGAAAATGTTGATGATCTATTTTATTATATGATTTTCTAATGAAATAAAATACATAGATGTTGTCAATTTTCTACACTATTGGAACCAGTAATATTGTCAATTTTCTACACTATTGGAGAATAGTGTAGAAAATTGACAACATCTATGTGTTTTTATTTCATCATGGAACGTTTCTACAATATCGACCACAACTCAGTTGAATGATTTTCTAAGTTAAATTCATTCCTTTGAATGTTGAGATTGATGGTGGTGCTGGTGCTGTTAGTACTTACACCTACCGTACGTATTTGAGACTTTCATCAGTCTTTAGCTAGAACATGAAAGCAAGATTATTCACTTTTTATTCGAATAATAATGATTATAGAAAAGCTGTAACATCATTGTTGAAATACATAATTCACTAACAATTTTATTATTTTTTATTGTCTGATTTCAAGAGTGCATCCACTATCAGGAAAATACGATTTCAAATTTTATTGTAGCATTATGCTACTTACTCTCCAATAAATTCTAATTCCCACTAGAAGAATATACGGTACCGTATGAAATGTATAATATAAAGCATAGGTACCTGTTTTCTTAATCTCAGGGCTACTTTTATCACGGGTTTTTTATTTTAAATAATATCAAAATAGGTACCCTTTTTGATTTGGAAAAAATAATTCAAAATGGGTACTTTGATAATTATTTAAAATAAATAAAGCATTCCTATATCTGAGTTGAGTTCAGCCATTTTTTTGGTGTCTCATTTTAGACAATAGGAATTATTTTGATCTACGTTTAATAAGTTGGATTTAACTTACAGTTTGTAATTATTCATTTATAAATATTGGATGGGTAGGTACTAGGTAGGCTATCTCAGAAAAATGCATCCACACTTCTAAAACATCAATAGGAGATAAATTCTTTGCTCTCTACTTATTGATTTGGAGTTGAATATTCTCAATTTTATAAGAAAATTAAAAATATTTTTTAAATTCTTTTTCTTACTATGTATGGGTCTCTAACACCTCACCGTATACCAAACAGGTACAGGGTGACAAAGAGAAACGGGAAATTTTGAAGTAGCGGTACTTCAATGAAGGAAATAATGTAATCATTAGTATTTTGCAGAGAATATGGAGTAAAATAGTTGCCATTTATAGTTATAACAAAATAATGGCAATTTTTATAGATAATGTCATTAAGATTTGTCTTTGAACTTTTTAAGAAGTGAAATTCATTATTGATTAACAGTGTTTCATTAGAGAATAGGATTGAGCTTGCAATTCTTGAAAGAAAGAGTTAGAATAAATGAAAAGACAAGATGTTGACAAACCACTGATTTATTAGAAAATCGAGATACCGGTTTCGGTTGTTACACTATTATCAATCTCTGGTAAACTGAGATTTGAGAACTGGTAAACTGGTGAATTGAGATAACTGACAGTTTACCAGAGATTGATAATGGTGTAACAACCGAAACCGGTATCTCGATTTTCTAATAAATTAGTGGTTTGACAACATCTTGTCTTTTCATTTATTATGGATAACTACCACAATATCAATTTCACAACTACTCAAAGAGTGAAAGAGTTAGAATCTAAGGCACCACAGGCCTATGTGAAAGAATTGTGATGCTATATATATATATATATATATATATATATATATATATATATATATATATTATCTGAAATTATTTGAATACTTCAATATATTATTATATATATATATATATATATATATATATATAATATATAAATATATATATATATATATATATATATATATATATATATATATATATATATATAGTATAATAAATTATGTGGAAAGTAGAGTGATTCGAATGAATTTCAGATAATAAAATAAATATTAGATTCTATTGTATGCCTATACATTTATTTTTAAAAAAACTTGAATATTTGAAGACACAGTGTCAGGTGAGATGTTGTGATACTTGAACATGATTGAAAAACACAAATTTGTCTATATCACTGAAAGTTTTTTATTTGGTACATACAATTGTTTCGATGTGTTCACATCAATTGTATGTACCAAATAAAAAACTTTCAGTGATATAGACAACTTTGTGCTCTTCAATTATCAAATATAATTGAAAAGGCCCTCGTTAGTGGAGAAAAATATAAAAAATTAATATAATTTGTGCAACTTTCATTCGATTCTATTGAACTTATCTACAACAAACTATACAATGAATATTATTACATCAAGGCAGAGCCAGAAAAGATACTCATTCCATAGTCTTTTACAATACTACAGTCACATATTACAAAGACATAAAATTAGTAGCATATAGGCACTTTTTGAGTGGTTGTGAAGGAGATATTGTGCTATAGTTATCAATATTAAATGAAAAGACATGATGTTCTCAAACCACTTATTTCAAAATAAGTGATTTGAAAATATCCTGTCTTCTTATTTAATTAGTAACATATTCAGCAATCTTTCTAAAAACGTCTCCTTATATCCTGACTAGCTGGCAGCATGCATAAACGAGAATAATATTCATTTTAACACATAACATATGTTATAATATTAATATACTGTATTATATTAATGTTGATAAAAGTTTGATCATATTTTTTGCATATTTTTCAGTTAATATATACTGTATGGCCTATGTAACTATATTGTCTGGATTAATATATATAACTAACGCTGAATAGTAAGGCAGTTTCGTCTGCTCCTTCTGCGCTCCGACAACTGATGTTGTCAATTATAAAGTTGTCTTTTAGTTATGCGTGGATGATGTTTTTAAAATCAAAAGAGACAATAGATGCTTTACATCAGCTGTTAGTAGGTTATTACATCACGTATAAGAGAATAAAATGGAATACTTTCTTTGACCACAAGTAAACAGTTTACAATAGCCTTTATTGTAATTATTACTATATAATATTTGAGGATTCATATAAGCGAGACAGACGAAACCGCCTAAATTTTTGGCGTCAACTGTTTAGACCCCCTTTTTGAAAACACTTATTTTAATTGTTTCATCAACCAAGTCAAGAGCCTGTCTACGGCTGTCACTTATTATATAAAGCAAAGAAGACATTCTGGCAAGATGGAAAAATGACTACAGCTCGGTCGATATTGGTTCAAAGATCATCTATTTGGTATAAAATTGTAGATTTAAATTTTTCCTACAAATTGAGAACAAATTTATAAAGTTTGAACCAATATTGACTGAGCTGGAGACATTTTCCCATCTTGCCAGAATGCCTTCTTTGCTTGGACAGACTATAACAACTGATACGCATCTACATAGATCTCCTCGCGTCACTTTTAAGACTTAATTTCTACGTCACTTAAGGAATGAAAAGACACGCTCAATATATGTTGGCCTTCACTAAAAATAGTGAAAAACTTCAACTTCTCCCCGTCAACAATTTACTAATTTGCAAATCAATAGATTTGAACTTGAGTGTGTATGTGTGATGTAATGAAAACATGAATAATAAATTCAGCTATAGTCTGTCCAAGCAAAGAAGACATTCTGACAAGATGGAAGATGACTACTGCTCGGTCAATATTGGTTCAAAGCTTATAACGTTGGTCTCTAATTTTAGGAAAATTCTTAATCTACTATTTGAGATCAAATTCATAATTTTTGAAGCAATATTGACCGAGCTGCAGTAATTTTCCCATCTTGTCAGAATGCCTTCTTTGCTTGGACAGGCCTTTTTCGGCTGTTCTAGGCCTATTGTATAATCGTCAGTGTTGAGTTAAATGCCGACGGCACCACGGATGAGTAAGTTGTGAAATGAAGTATTGGAACGTTCTTTTTAGTAGCAGTTAATATCTTAAAGATTTGAAGTTTTTTCTTTTAACGATTTAGTTTTTAGTTTGAACGATTTATATGGGAATAATGATGGATAAAATGCAGTTATTGAAGCAATTAGTCATGGATTGTGTAATCAATTTATCAGGTGAGCTTTAGAATTTCAAATTAAACTGATAAGCAATTTTTTCAAAGGTTTAATTTTCTTAATTCAGGTATTGTAATAGTGAAGTGATGATATTACAGTTTCTATCAAATTGAAGAATCTAGTTGAAATCTATTACCAGTATGATATAAAACATTATACCTAACTAATGCCCAGTTTACACCGGAATGTTAATAACATTTGTTAATAATTTTCGTGAATAACGTATTATTATACAGGGGAGGGTGGGCCACAATGAGACAAAAATTATGTTTCTATATTTTTTAAATTTTTTCTATTGGATGTATGCTGTTCAGAGAAGTTTTGAACAATATTTTTGAGTATTGCAGACATTTTCCTGGTATTTCAATTTTTTTTTTAGGTACAAATAATAATTATTAATGTTTTAAAAAACACTTACAAGTGTCTTATTGTGGCACAAGTATGGGCCACTATGAGACAACCTAAAAAATACCCCCTAGTAAATTATTCTGACTAATCATATACTTGATTATGATCAAATATGAATCATACAACAATTATATAAATTGCTATTACCTTGTTTGAAGTTTTAGTCACATTTGGGTGAATGTATTATCTGATAAAATGATAGTTGCTAATACCAGCTAATTTTTATAAAAAAACTAAATAGCTGACATAGCTACTACTATACTCAATAGCAATTTTGGTAGTAACTATCATCTATTAAGTTATTTTACCGAAAAACTAGCTGATAGTAGGAACTATCTACCAAATTATATGTCTCATTGTGGCCCAAAATGGTTTGTCTCATTGAGGTCCAAAGCATATTCTTAATTTTTTCTATTTTTAAAACTTATTTGGAGCTTAGAAACATTGTTCATACTGCATCATTACATCAATAAAGAAGAAGGCTTTTCGGCTATGTAATAATAACTGGAGAATTTCAACTTATCTGGAAGTATTACTCTGTTGAAAAACGTAGAGAGAGTAACTTCAACTGTCAAAAAACCGACTTTTTGTGATAATTATCACAGAAGCTGTGATAGTGAACTTCCAAGTGAATCTGTTGATTGAAGTAAGCTTTCAAAAACTATAACACAGTTCTGGACCTGTGAAGCAGCTCTGAATAGGAAAAAAGTTAAAGTCTCATTGTGGCCCATGTCTCAACGTGGCCCACTCTCCCCTAGACTTATATATTATATAACTTATTATATAAAAATTATTAACAAATGTTATTAACATTCCGGTGTAAACGTGGCTTTATGTAATGATTTATTGTTTTTCTGTAATTTGTAATATGTAAATAACGTATCCTTTATTCTTGTGGGTTTATATCGATGTATAGTATAAATGGATTTACATGCATTTAAGACAGCAACGTAAATAAATAAATAAATAAATACATGTACCGGTAAGTGTGTATCATTGAATTTTATACTAACTTTGTGTACGTTGAATGCATCATTGAATTTATTATAATCAATTTGAATGTGTTTTACCGGAATAAATAATAAATAAACAAATAAATAAGCCGCAAACCTTAAAATGTAAAAGATGTAAAGAGAGCCACAATATATATAAATAAATAAATAATAAATAAAAAAATTAATAAGTCACAAGCAACGTAAATAAATAAATGTAACTTAGGCTACCGGTAAGTGTGTATCATTGAATTTTATACTAACTTTGTGTAAGTTACATTGAATGCATCATTGAATTTATTATAATAATTTTGAATGTGTTTTACCGGAATAAGCCACAAACCTTAAAATGGAAGAGATGTAAAGAGAGCATATTATTTTCTATTATTTATATAATTTATTCAAACAATTTAAATAATACAAAGGTATAGTTACGCCCAGACTCACTTATTATTTATTTAATTATAAAATGTTAAACTTACATTGGGAACTTGGGAAGAAAGAACTGGCATGGTATTAGTATTTTACCAAAATTAATATATTAGCCCAAATTTTTAGGTACGGTAATTATTATTGATAAGTTGATAGAGGTAGGCCTATTCTCGATCCATGTTTTGACCAGTTATAAAGTCGTGTTATCCTGTTGGCAATGTAGCAGTAGGCAATTAGAAGAAAATAATAACAGATTCGATCTAACAAATACCACGACTTTAATGGTAACACATATATGGATTGTAAATACTTCCCTTAATGAACTAAAATCTGATAGATTTTATAAATTATATTTTATATTTTGTAAATTCTACACTCTATTTGTGGTACAGGACCATGGTTTTAAGTAGGGCTCTATAAAAAGGGGGTAGACGCACGGTCCGCCATTCTGTGGTCAACTTTTAGCGCTAGGTTTGAATTCATATGAATATTTTTGATGATAGAGACAATCAACAGATGTTTATCAAGTTGAGCAAATGAATTAAGTTATTGTTTTGAAATCTTGGAGGTTAATTTGTCATATAAAATGGTTCACATTGCTTAGCAACAAATTGCAAAAAATATAACCATTTTTATCATAAAACTAAAATAAAAAAAATACAAATTTGCCAGATGCAGGAAGATGAATCAAGGTTAAAATTTTGACTTGAAAATTGCCAGACTGGAAATTCAATGCTATGTGAAGTGAGTATTATTTTTTTTCTAACATTATTTCTATCATTAATCATATGTTTGACTGTCGAATCAAATTAGTTCGAACCTGGCGCTAAAAGTTGACCACAGAATGGCGGACCGTGCGTCTACCCCCTCTTTATAGAGCCCTAGTTTTAAGGCAACACAGCTTCATGACGATGTGACCTGTGAGGCCACGAAACCATGGTCCAGTACCGCAACCACAAATAATCAAGTGGAAAATTGACAAAATCTGCTAGTTTTTAGATTATTATGTAACGGTTCAATAGTATCATATGTATCAACAGTGACTCAGTCAAATTTCATTATCAGTCAAATTTGTAATAAGTTTACAAATTATTATATTTGTAACAAAGATACTATGCTCATACAATAACAAAATAATAATTTACATAATAACAAATTCTGGTTCATAACACTGGCGGCTCGTGCCCATGAAACAGGTGAAGTGCTGTACAGTAAAAGATACTTGCACTTCACCTGTTTTGTAAGCACGAGCCGCCAGTGGTTCATAATTGGTCCCTGTTGTATTGGTTTTGTTAGAAATAGTTTCTACTACAAGAGAAACATAATTTTTAGTCCATCATAAAAATGACAAGAATAAGAGTTTTCTTATGAATTTGATGCTTTGAAATGCATCTATATAGAATACAAATTTCAATCAAAGTACAGTAGCCTATACTTATATATAGGACTCTAGGGGAGTCCGATCCCACTAGACGTCCAACCTGCAATCATATGAAAGTAGAAATCCGAAAATGCAAACAATTCAACAATTCACTTCTATATAGGACTCTATACTGATGTTAAAAGCATTTTATATGATTAAAATACGTTTATTATATTTAGCAACAATTATAAATTGCCATCAATATTACCGTATATGAAATTATTCATTATGTAACAATAATATTTATTTGAGATTCATCCAAATTGAAGAAATCTTGAATTTAGTAACTACTCTACTGTTAAAACATGATTGTAAAAACTGTAAAAAATATGTTCTATGAGTAATACAGTAGCCTACAATAATCGCATACATTCATATGAAGATTGAATGATTGAAATACAACAATAATATTGATTCAAAAATTTCATTTTTGAAATATTTTGGAGCCGGTCAAATGTTACTTCATGAAGTGAAAGCACATAGACTTCAATCATAGACTAACTATACAATAGAATAGAATACAATACAATAGAATACAATACAATAGAATACAATACAATAGAATAAAATACAATAGAATACAATAGAATAGTATATCTACGCTTCAATCAAACCAAATAAGTGAAGAATTTTCGAAACCTGAGTGTTTCCATGTCAATTTTGATTTTTTGTTGATTGTTTCATTTTTTCAGTCTATGGACTTTTGAGATACGTCACAGTAGCATGGAAAACACCCTGGAAAGGATTTTTCTGTTCGGACATTTCCATCATGTATCCATACACTCCTGCTCTAATGGATACACAAGTGTACTATGTATTAGTGTTCAGTATTCCAATTGTACTCGTGAGTACCGTAATTCATTTATTTATTTACGAAATACATTATAGGGTTGAAATACAGAACAAGTACAAATCGTCTCTTCAATATTTCATTCTAATCAATGGAAATGTTGATGATAAAGTTTTTTTGGAATTTTCACTGTATAACAGGTAGGTATATACAGTGACAAAACATAGCACAAGTGATGAATTCGTGTTTAGTAGCGATTTTGCGATTTTTGATCGCAATTTCTGAGATTTGGGTAAAATTGACACAATCGCCGCCATTCAACTTTTTCTTTAGAATCCGACTCTCTTCAACTTCCATTATTGAAAAATACAATTTTATGATTCCTTATCCAGTTATAACCCTTATTGTTGAAAAAATGGCGTTTTTTAGCATATTTTTCCAATTATCTCAATAACCGTTTAAGTTACAGACTTGGAATTTGTTTCATTGGACTCCTCAGCTAATTTTACATAGGATTTGATTATTTTAGAACCTCACTAAAGCCTCTAAAAAATTAATATATTTTGTAAAATCTCAATATTCCGCCATTGTTATCTCAGTAACAAAGCGTTTTTGGGGGTTGGTCCCATGGAACTTTTTTGTCTACTTGGTGTAAGGAATCAGCCTGAGAAGTATTGCACATTCCTCCTGAAACACCCTGTGTAGGCTGGTATAGGTTGGTGGAAGTGATTTCACACTAAAATTTTCAGATCAGTAACACTCTCACTCCAAGTGGCCATTTTTGAGGAATGTCAACTGCATGTGACAATACTACATCGATCAGTTCAACTGTTGATACTCTGATTTTATACGATTCAAGATTTTTTTAACAAACTTTCTCTTATCTCCAGGTACTACTGAACAACCTGCTAACACTATGCAAAACCAAAGAGTACAAAGAGGTGATTTATGACACCTACAAGATCCTTAGTATGTTTGTGCTGGGTTACAACGCTAGCCGGCTGACAGCCATGATAGGGAAGCGCGCCATTGGTCGGTTGAGGCCCAATTTCTACTCTGCATGTCGGCCCAGTGTCAATTGCGATCATATGTCGCCTTTCACGTACATTCACAACTACACGTGTGCGCAGGATACTGATTTCACCAGGTAAAACATGCATTATATGATAATTCAAATTTATAATTTCCGACTCACTTGAACTGTTAAAGAATATTGTGTAGATAGATATACAGGGTGTTAAGGAGGAATGTGCAATACATCTCAGGCTGATCGAAGATCGCAAAATTGACAAAACATAGCACAAGTGATAAATTTTTGTTTAGTAGCGATTTTTAGATTTTTGATCGCCATTGCTGAGATTTGGGTAAGATTTACACAATCGCCGCCATTCAACTTTTTCTTTAGAATCCGACTCTCTTCAACTTCCATTAATAAAAAATACAATTTTATGATTCCTTATCCAGTTATAACCCTTATTGTTGAAAAAATGGCTTTTTCTAGCATATTTTTCTAATTATCTCAATAACCGTTAAAGTTACAAACTTGGAACTGGTTTCATTGAATCCCTCGGCTAATTTTACTTAGGAATTGATCATTTTAGAACCTTACTAAAGCCTCTAAAAAATTAGAAAAAGTAATATATTTTGAAAAATCTCAATTCTGCGCCATTGTTATCTCAGTAACAAAGCGTTTTTGGGGGTTGGTCCCATGGAACTTTTTTGTCTACTTGGTGTAAGGAATCAGCCTGAGAAGTATTGCACATTCCTCCTGAAACACCCTGTATAGGCTGGTATAGGTTGGTGGAAGTGATTTCACACTAAAATTTTCAGATCAGTAACACTCTCGCTCCAAGTGGCCATTTTTGAGGAATGTCAACTGCATGTGACAATACTACATCGATCAGTTCAACTGTTGATACTCTGATTTTATACGATTCAAGATTTTTTTAACAAACTTTCTCTTATCTCCAGGTACTACTGAACAACCTGCTAACACTATGCAAAACCAAAGAGTACAAAGAGGTGATTTATGACACCTACAAGATCCTTAGTATGTTTGTGCTGGGTTACAACGCTAGCCGGCTGACAGCCATGATAGGGAAGCGCGCCATTGGTCGGTTGAGGCCCAATTTCTACTCTGCATGTCGGCCCAGTGTCAATTGCGATCATATGTCGCCTTTCACGTACATTCACAACTACACGTGTGCGCAGGATACTGATTTCACCAGGTAAAACATGCATTATTTGATAATTCAAATTTATAATTTCCGACTCACTTGAACTGTTAAAGAATATTGTGTGGATAGATATACAGGGTGTTAAGGAGGAATGTGCAATACATCTCAGGCTGATCGAAGATCGCAAAATTGACAAAACATAGCACAAGTGATAAATTTTTGTTTAGTAGCGATTTTTAGATTTTTGATCGCCATTGCTGAGATTTGGGTAAGATTTACACAATCGCCGCTATTTAACTTTTTCTTTAGAATCCGACTCTCTTCAACTTCCATTAATAAAAAATACAATTTTATGATTCCTTATCCAGTTATAACCCTTATTGTTGAAAAAATGGCTTTTTCTAGCATATTTTTCTAATTATCTCAATAACCGTTAAAGTTACAAACTTGGAACTGGTTTCATTGAATCCCTCAGCTAATTTTACTTAGGAATTGATCATTTTAGAACCTTACTAAAGCCTCTAAAAAATTAGAAAAATTAATATATTTTAAAAAATCTCAATTCTGCACCATTGTTATCTCAGTAACAAAGCGTTTTTGTGGGCTGGTCCCATGGAACTTTTTTGTCTACTTGGTGTAAGGAGTCAGCCTGAGGAGTATTGCACATTCCTCCTGAAACACTCTGTATATTTACGTTTATAACTTAATTTTACTCCAACAACAATAATCAGCACGTACAATTTTGTTGCTTGTCGGAGCGTTTCGTGGTTTTGAGCAACGCTTTCAGCTTTCATTGTGTCACAGAGTAAAAAATATAGCAAAAACTTTCTTCATTGGTCAAAATGGTGACTGGTAAAATATATGAAATAAGAAAATCAATGTATTTGAGTATTTCTTATCTGACTAATGCTGAAAACTAAAAATAACAAGCAGGATCCATGTGAATTTGCTTATTGTTTCAGTTCAATCCACACAGTATCATTACTCACTAGGTGATACTCACAACTAGGTCAACGAAAGCAATTAAGTTTTAGAAGCGCTTGTGATATACAGTAACTTATGCAAAATGCAGCAAGCTTTAATAAATGATCTTCTTTGAAAATATCAATTATTTTTTTAAAGAGGAAATTGTATTAATAATTAGTTTAGGATTTAAAGTTTGTGATTAGGTTATGATTCAAAGATGTATATTTTGAAATACCTGAATATATAAATAAATAACCTTGCTTTGGACTGTGTATATTTATAGATATTTTTAAATATCTAATATAAAAAATATTCAATTTTTAAATTATAGTATAAATTGGTAGAGGAGCGGTTTAGGGGCATGAGCCTGTTGCACTCACCAAAATGTAATTTGAATAAATGATGATTGATTGATTGATTTTTGAATTTGTTCCCTTATTGAACAAAATTTCGTTTTTAATTGTTACAGGAACTCATTTCCATCTCAGCACTCCACTCTAGCGTTCTTCTCCGCAGTATTTATTCTGGTAAAATATCCATCATTTACTAAATACTACGTGTAATTTAAAGTTTTTTAAAGAGATATCTCCCAAATATATATTCAAGACATTACTTGTTAAGTAGGCCTACCATAGGCTAGTTGTAAAAGTATAATAATACAGTATTGTGGTAGTTTTCCATATTGAATAAAATTTATAAGGTAAAAAAAGATATTTAATAGGTCTAAAAGATATTGTCAAACCACAAATTTATAAAGAATCGAGTTACCGGTTTTGGTTGCTAAACCATTATCAATCTCTGGTAAACTAAAACGTGGAGTAATTGCAATGTGAATATAAAGAACAACGGTATTTATACTCATAAATAGTTAGTATAAGCTACTATTTGTTAGTATAAATATTCACTAAGTTTTTAACCAATAAGTTATCAGTGTCTGTCAAATGAATGAATGAATGAATGAATGAATGAATGAATGAATGAATGAATGAATGAATGAATGAATGAATGAATGAATGAATGAATGAATGAATGAATGAATGAATGAATGAATGAATGAATATTGCTGGTCTTCACTCTGAGTTTCTGTTTACCAGAGATTGATAATGCAGTAATAACTGGAACCGGTATCTCGATTTTTAATAAATCTTTGGCTTGACAATATCTTGTCTTTTCATTCAATTCAAGATAATATCACGTTTGAATTGAATGTATTATTTTCATGCAATAATTATTGTAACTAGCTGATTGCTTTGATAGTACAAATTATGTACCGGTACCGAACGTTATTTATTAATTATTCTTTGAAAAATTCAAAGTTATCCCTCAAGAACTGTAGACCACTGTTAAAAGTATCAATTTTTACAATTATTATCAATAAATGTTATTATGAAGTGAAAATTGTGTGAAGTGAAGGTGTGTAAAAAGTAATAACCTGAATTTGGACATTTTAATCAAAATTGGTGTAGAAGAAGTTTTGGGCTAACGCCTGTTTTTTCTCTCCTTTACTGTATTACTCTGATGAAATAAAATAAATAAATTATCAAATACATCCTCAAAATCATGTTAACTGTTATACTATTTCACATTAATCATATTGTTCTTGTGAGAATGCTTGTGATTTTATGGCTTAAAATTTCTCAAACTGGTGAATTATTTTTCAAGTTTTCAATCTTTTCTCTTTGATGAACTGGTATCAATTTATTCATCGACCTCACACTCAAAATCACTTTCAAAATTTTTAAATTACTTTTCCTGGATCGAAAATTGTGTGTTTAAACAGTGATGTGATTCATAACCTCATTTGGACAATATGAACATTTTATCAAAATTTGGGAGAGAAATGGTACAGGCTCAGCCTAGTTTTTCCTCCCTATAATAATTATTATGATTACAGTATATTGTACAATAAATAAATAAAATAAATAATATTACATTAACAGTTATCAATTTTGGATTATCATATTCAAAATGATACATTCTCTTTCATTTCATACACAGAAAACAAAATAAAAATTTGGAATCAGGTACTTGTTTGTTGGGTCATAATATAATTCGTGTACGGTAAATCCTAACCTTATTGTAGTAGCCTACCGGTACGGTACAGTCTCTGTAATCAAAACTTGATTCTCAAATAGGCTATTATTATATTTTTGGTTTATGAAAACTGAAGTTGAACAACTATAATTACTGTATTTCAATTTGTTTTCTCATGTCTTTTTGTTTTATATGTATGTGACTTGTGCTGAAGTTGTATTTATTGCAATGCATAGCATTAATAAATGAATTGAATTGATTTTTATTCTCAGTTGTACCTGCAAAAACGACCGCTACTTGGCAGTGTGGCATCTCTCAGCGTAAAACATTTGGTTCAAATCCTGGTCGTGCAATTGGCATGGACGGTGGCCATTTTCAGAATCAGAAACTATTTTCATCATGAGTCCGATGTATTGGCTGGAATACTGATTGGAACTTTCTGGGCTATTGTGACTGTGAGTAAATTTAAGAAAGCTACTTTTCTTATTGATTGATAGAGAAATAAGTAAATTTATTAATTCAATAAATAGCACCACTATAAAAATTAAACTTTAAACTTAGGGCTATCTAAAATAATTGATAGATAAAATTAAATAAATCAAATAGGCCTAATTCACCCTTTTTTAAAACTTTTTTAATAATTCTTTTCTAATACTTTTTCAATTAATACTTTTAATAATACTTATTTAATTAATACTTTTTTTAAGTCTTAAAAAAGGGTATTTGATTTATTTCATTTTATATATCAAGCACACTACTATAGTCTGTCAAAGCAAATAAAATATTCTGGCAAGATGGGAGAATGACTCCAGCTCGTTCAATATTGGTTAAAGAATCATAAATCTGGTCTCAATTTATAGAGCATAATGTTTTCTACAATTTGAGAAAAATTATAATTCTTATTTTATAAATAAGAATTATAATTCTTATTTTATAAGCAGTCAAATTTATTTCAATGAATAAATTCACTTACTTTGAGAACGAGATCTTTTGGCGATCTTTTTGGTTGTGTACTCGAATACTTGCTATCAAGTCGCAATTCTAACAATAAACAAAAAATAAAAAAATAAACAATAATTTTTTAAATATATAAATAAACAAGTGGAAGGTTTTTTCTTAAGGCTACTGTAATTATTGAATTTCTCATTTGGAAAAAGTCATGTAGAATAAAAAGTAGTAAAATGTTTGCCATGAATTGAAGAAATATTCTTGAAATTTTCTGCAAAATATAATTTTGTAAGTGATAAATTGTAATATTAAGTTCGATGATCATGATAACATCATTTTGTACTGTTGTAAAAATTGATGGAGGAGAAGTTTTGGGCTTAACCTGTTGCACTCACCTATGTTTATTGAATAAATTGAATATACTTTACGGTTGGTTATATTTCTTAATACTATACAATGCTTCCTCAATACTGTACCAATATTATTAATTCAATAAAAGGATTAGAAAGAATCCAATCCCAATATAATATAATACTTAGTCATGGATAGAACCACAGACAATACAGTATTAAGTCATAACAAGTCTTTTTCAAATTTTGAGAAATAAATATTCAAAATAGTTATATGCGCTTAATTATGTATGCCTCATCACTTCTTCTCATAACATACCGGTATCGTAAGTTAAATATTTCAATTTATATTTTTGCCATTCTCATAAAAATGATACAAAACGTCAACAATAATGGTATGAGTTTATGGAACCTCCATATTTTTTACAACTTTCAAATACTGTAACATAATTTATTACTATATACGGTAGGTACTTTATTGAATCTTTGATTATGATTTGTTGTGCAGACAGAATATTGATAAGAATAATAATTGAATTACAAATGATAGTATATTATTGCACGGTAATTTGATAGTATAACAACATTGGTTGATCAAACTGTCCGTGAATTACTGTGAGTAAAATATTAAGAATCCTACAATTTCCAAAACAAAGGAATTCTTTCGGTATTCAATAGAATATTGAATATTTTGAAGAAAGGGTCTGCTGATTTTGAGAAGATTTATGATTATTCAATATAATTATTTTATTATGAGCATGTTAATGATTTAGTTATGTAATGATTATCGTATTTTTCCATTTTATTTTTAGCCCACTGTGCGAATTATGCATTCTATTACAGAACCATATACAGTAGCTACGGTATACAGAAGACCCTCTGGCAAGTTGAGAAAATGACTCTAGCTCGGTCAATATCGATCAATATGGATCGAAAGTTATTGATTTGGTCTCAAATTGTGAATCAGAACGTTTCCTAAATTGATAATTTTTGAACCAATATTGACCGTGCTGGAGTCATTTTCACACCTTGCCAGAGGGCCTTCTTTTTCGGACAGACTATACCTACTTATAGTCTCTATAACGTACATGATAATATATATCTTGTAATGTAATATCTCAACATGATAATGTACCGGTATATTATAGTCTGTCCAAGCAAAGAAGACCCTCTGGCAAGATGGGAAAAAGAGTCAAGCTCGGTCAATATTGGTTCAAAAATTATCAATTGTACCTTAAATTGTAGGAAATATGAATTTGATCTACTATTAAAACCACATTTATAATTCTTGAACAAATATTGACCAAGCTGGAGTCATTTTCCCATCTTGGCAGAGGGTCTTCTTTGCTTGAACTCGTATCATTAATTAGTATTTATTTCTAGAATTCCATCCATCTCTGGTAATGGTAACTTATTAAAATACAGAATAAGATTGATATGTAAATAATAATAATTATATAAATGACTTAATAACTGAAATTTCAACTGAATTTTCAGATACATTTCTTTCTGAAATTGAACCCCGCACAAGAAGATGACATCCATTCTGAGGAAAAAACCAACTTTTGTGTGCAATTGAAGGAAATCAAAAATGGTGATAATAGTCTTGTCATCTGTAAAGAGCAAAAACAAATAAATGTATCATAATTTCATAAATAAAATACAAAATTTAAATAAGAATAATATTATTTTCTATTATCATAGTAATTGGATTTAATTTTTTTTTTAATCTCGTTTTATGTAGTGATTGAGTATTGTTGGATGTTGAGACCAAAACACACGTTTTTGGTTAAAAAAAAGTCCTGAAAAATGACAATTCCGCTGCTTCAATAATTCAAGCTTTAAGAAATTTATTGTATTTGATGAGATGTTGTGGTACCTTTTCATAATGAATTGAAAACACAGAATTTTGTCTGTACAACTGTTTATTTTGTAAAGTTTGTTATGTAAATAGTTATGTAATAGTAAAATAAACAGTGGTACAGACAAAATTCTGTGTTTTCAATTCATTAATTCAAGCTTTCATTTGAAACCTCAGTTTTTAGTGCCTTTCAAGAGTGCTGATGGTGAAAACTAGGTCAACTTAATTTATTTCTAGAATCTTTCAAACTGTTTTATTTTATTTTGAAAACAGATTACATATTGGATCATTATTGTCTGAAAAGTGAACAACCATACAAATAATAAATGATTGATTCAATAAGTTGATTGTTGATTGATTGATAAGTTTGAAATTGATTGATAAGTTAAATTGATTGATTGATAAGTTTGACTGTTGTGATGCAATAATAGTTTTGATTCTTATTTTCAGATTCAATATTTACTGAGGTTGTAAAGCAGTGAGTTGGCTCTAAACGTAGAGTATAGTCTTTCCAAGCAAAGAAGACCCTCTGGCAAGATGGGAAAATTACTCCAGCTTGGTCAATATTTGTTCAAAAATTTCAAATGTGGTCTTAATGGTAGATCAAAATGTTTCCTACAATTTGAAATCAAATTGATATTTGAACCAATATTGACCGAGCTTGAGTCATTTTCCCATTTCGCTAGAGGGTCTTCTTTGCTTGGACAGACTATAATTATAGTCTTGTAGGGGTATTCCAGGAAACTGAATGGAATAAGGATAAGAATGTTTTTTATTCATTAAAGCTTACCAAATTCAAATAGCAATAAGA
Organism: Sogatella furcifera; assembly: GCA_017141385.1. Lineage (NCBI taxonomy): Eukaryota > Metazoa > Arthropoda > Insecta > Hemiptera > Delphacidae > Sogatella > Sogatella furcifera. Next base: position 58,362,187 of record CM029546.1, on the reverse strand, counting down.
ATCACGCGTTAGAGCATTATAATTCATAATATTTATTATTATCATCGAAAGATATTATTAAATACAATATCCATTCATTTATTATTATCAATACTATTTCAATAAAAATAGAACAAAATGAAAGGTACCAATCAAAGCACTACTGCATGTTATAATAGATTAATGTTATTAGGCCTATTGTTGTTGAATACAATACTGACAGTCGCATAAAGCACACTTGTAAAAATTTAGGCGTCAGACACAGGTATTTGATTCAATAAAAATATTAAATATAAACTACCCATAGAATACAAGTATTGTATTAATTTATTGCATTGTGTATTTTTTCTATGAAGAAAGAATGTTCGATTTGAGTTCTGTACACAAGGAATGGATAAACTGTGAGAAAAATAATACAATTTATATTATTTAGTACTAATTTTTAGTACTAATAATCACTAATGATACTAAAAAAGTAATAGCCTACTATAATAAATAAAATAATAATTATGTTGGCTACTATGCAAATATCCATTAGGCTACCATATAAAATAGATTAGCCTATTATAATATTAGGAATTATTACTTAATTTAATATATATTAAAATATATACTAATTATTATTATAAATTTATTAGGAATAGAGTTTGATGCATTTTCCGTTCATTATAACGATAAAAGCATATTATCAGTGTAAGGATTTCGAATGCCATGAAAAATTCGTAATTATAATTTGAAATTTGATTATAATAGAAATTAATTGTAAATTACATTGTATTATGTATCATTTAGGGCTGTGAAAATAATAAAATCATCAACTTATTTTAAAAATAGTTTTTTTTATTTGTGACAAAATTCAAACAATATTATAGATATCCAATATAGATGTCGTTGATGTGGTACCAAGTCCTGTAATTGGCATAGCTGACGCCACGAAGTTAGGTAATAATAATTAAACCAAATGTGCTTAAATGATTATTTGAGAACGCTTTTGGATGTGACTGTCAATGCTTCTATTTTATTGATAAATTAATGGATACGATTGACCCAAAAGGATCGAGTATGATATACAACCCAATAATTAGTATAATTTGACATAATTCCATAATTGATACTGTGATATGTGATACTATTGGTAACTCCACTATTGATACTGTGGAGTGTAGAACACCATTCAATAATAATATAAAAAAATGCACAGATTTTCTCAGCTTGTGGTCAAACATTAAATCAGGATATACTTCTCCGAATTAGCAAATTTTTCAGCTATTTATTGCAATGAATATAGAAGATATTTCCACTAAAATCACTCCTATTTGTTTTCTTTTAGTGCATTTCATTCGAAAAAATGCACTATTGGTCTTGCCCTGACAATCGAAAATTTATGATGTGGTATATTTTTTACACGTTTCCGAGCCCCTAGAACACGAATTTGATGTCCGTTCAAATTCATATATCTCTCTCTATATATATATATATATATATATGTACAGATTCTTGTGAACACGATAACTCCCAAAGGGCTTGTCGGAGAGCGACCGAATTTTGCACAAAAATCATTAGTGCTAATATCTCGGTCAAGTTCGTTAACCGGCCAAATTGGTCCAAGGGTAGGGGGTGAAATTAGGGGATGAAATTTTTGAAAAATCACTACAAATCGACCAATAACTTGATCGTTTTGAAAATTGGTGTGTATAATACCCTTATTATGCCCTACAATTTGTGCCATCAACGAAAAAAATCTAATCAAAAATGGCGGAGAAAATGGCAAATAATATGGCAAAAATCATAACCATCTATCAATTCTCGAGAATTGATAGATGGTTATGCAAAAATGGTGTTTTCATGGGTTTTTCGAAAACGCCCCTTTTGAATTCATACCCTGAATAGCTCATTATAAGTCATATGATTTGAGCTATCATAGAATTGCATTTGAAATGCACTCTTTCCGACCGCCAGCTGCCGGAGCGAATTTTTTATACAATTTTACAAAATAGAAATAGAAATATAATAAATAACCAACGTGTATAGAACAGTAGAATACTATTAATAATAGAATACTATTCTATACACCTTGAGCTACACCTACTTGTAAGTTCAATCGTAGGAAGTAGACATATTATTATGAAAAACAAAGGAGGTTCAATGAGGTTATATTAACCTCCTTGGAAAAATAGCATGAAAATTTAATCTGTCTTTAAAATTTATTAATTTATCAAGTCCATATGATTATAACTTCTTGTTTACTTTTTCTGTTTTCTCTTCCCTAGAACTGCCAAAATTTAACCTATCAAGTTTGATTACGGGCGTTTTAACCTCATTAGATTGAAAAGTAGGCTACTCTGTTTATTAGTGCATTATGATAAATTCTGATGGTTTTCTGTTTCAATCCGGCTCCAACTCTACTAATAATCCTTTTCGCAACCACAATTCTCCAACAATTTAACTGCGAAATTTGCTGTACACCAAACGTGAGAACTGCCCTGTTTTCCAGCGATGACTTGGACGATGAAACATGCTGGACAACAGACAACGCCTCCCTACTCCTATCCAGGTACTTGTTGCAAACCATACTACCTAAACACCTTCCTAAAAACATTGACTCACTGTCCACATTCATAGATCTATGTTTCGGCGAAGTTAACAGCTTAGTTTTTGACAATCGAGCTCATAGACTTATGGTGAAATCGATGTCCGACACTCTGGGAGCTTACCAACAAGGCTACGGACTTCCATTAACTTATGAATTGTATTATGAGGGTGGAAAAGATGCAAGGTTGGAAACAGTTTTGAAAATTATTTCGGAACAACATGAAATGCAGAAAATTTTGGGTACAAATGGGGCCAGTTGGGTGGAACCGTTAGTTGTACATGATGTTGTTTCACAAGTTGAAAGTTTGCAAATTGAATGTGACACGGGTGTCAACTACTGTGAAAAAATTGAGTGGGGTGAAAACAATTCTCCGAAAAATATTCCACTACCAATCGTCGATGACGTAGATCGACCCCGGGCGCTAGCTTTCCCCCTAAAAGACAAAAAACTACATAGTTTGTTCAGTTGTTCGTCGGAAAACGTGCTGCTCACTTATTACAAAACAGCGTTGTGCTGTTTGAGGCCAGGTTGTTCGGACGATATTGAATACTTTCAAGAAAAATTCAAGTTTTGGTTGAAAAGGTTTGTGGTAAGTCATTTGAATGATGGCACTTTTTATCCAGCTTACAAAGGTGTGTTAAGGGTTGTAAAAAGTGTGAACAACAAGAATATAGAGGTTGCGATTATGAAAATTGAGGGAAATACAGTATTAACAAAGTTTAAAAAAGTTTTATTTAGTAAGAAATTTATCAAATTGATGAAAAACGTTGCAATAGGTGTGGCTATTGTGGTTGTGGTTACGGCTGTTTACCCGGGGCTCAAATTTCTGGTGAAAAATCTCTATGAACGTTGGAGAACCAGAAGAAAGAATAGAACAAGAGAGAATATGGATAAAGTAGAGGAGGGAAGAAAATCGACAGGTAGCCGAGGGTCTAGAGAGATGAACGAACACTTGAGGAAAATGGATGAAGAATTGAGAGAAATTGATAAAAGTATGGCCGCTTCTTTAGCTACAGAATCTCGAAAGTTGTCGAGTTATGATTCCATGAAGGAATTAAGAGGCAGTACAATTGAGGGGCGAAATATAAATTTTCTGAATTCAATTAGAAAACCTGTGAGAAATGATAAAACGAAACCTGTAAATTCAGATTTGGATTCTAGTGACGTGAGATCTGAATCCGTGACAGATAGAAAGTATGATAGTACATCTAGTGATAAATCAAGAGAAAGACAATCTTCATATCTGGAATCGATATCTCGAAATTCATCTAATCCAAGTTCTGTGATTATTGATGGACGTAGTTCATCAAAAAACGCTTTGAATCCAGAACATCCTGTAAAATCTAGTGGAGGAGCCGCGGAACCCAATCCACAATCCCAAAATTTGTCAGATCTAAGGGAAGAAACGGCGGGGAATCATCGGAAGCATAAAAACTCCCTAGATATTTACGAGATGTACCGTAGAATGACTAATAGAACAAAGAACCCAGATGCAAAAAAACGATTAACCTCACATTTGAATCAGCGTTTATCCAGTATAAATCCTAGGAAACGTTCGGCTGGAAAAAGTGAATTGGAGCCCAAAGACTCCCTGCAAATATACGAGGAGATGAAGATTAGAATGGATGAAATGTTGAAGACGTTAGATAATCGAGAATCGAGGCGTGAATCGAGTATCGAATCGAAAAGAAAGAGTCGAAACTCGTTGGAAATCTACGACGATTTGAGGAGAAGAATGATCGAATTGTCCATAGAAATGAAACGCAGACAAACGGAAACAGAACGAGAGTCGGTTATCGATCCTCGAGAGTCAACTATCGATCCTCGAGAGTCGACTATCGATCAACGAGGATCGAAAATTGATCCTCGAGTGTCAAGAACCGATCCTCGCTGGTTGAGTAACATTCCTCAAGATTCGATAATTAATTCTCCAAAGTCGAATATCAATACTAGAGTGTCGAGTATCGACTCTCGACATTCCTCTGAGGTACTGGATCCCGATCGAGATATCGCTGGTCAAAAAAGTAGAAGAGTATCCATTCAAGACGAGCCGCTTTATGCAGTTGAGTCACCTATTGTACCGAGTGAAGACTTCGAAGATATTCATTTGAGACCAAGCTCTGATGACAAATCTTTGATAAATTTCAAAAGTTTTGATGATGGATATGATGGTGGTGATAGTGATGATGATGATGATGACGACGATAATGATGATGAGCAGCAAAATACAAAGACAGATAATAATAATGTTGATGGTAGGCATAATAATGTTGATAACAAGAGTATTGATGCAAAAAATCCTGGTGCAAATAATTTTGTTGGCAGAGGAGTGAATAGTAATAATAAAGATGAATCAAATAAAGTGGGATATTTCTACTGAAAGCTTTTGTTTTATTACAAGAAAGAAATCGTTCGATTAGAAAGTACCTCATTTAATTACAAGAAATAAAAATAGAAAAATTTGAGCTTTTCATAAGAAAGTACTAGAGTAAAACGCATCAAAATAGCCCAATAGTAACTGGAACAGCTAAGAGACCCCTCACTAACCCATGCATAGACGTTGCCATTTTGTCAGGTGTATTATGAACATATATGAATAAATTTTTATTTATAAGTTGAAATGGCAACGTTGCATAAAATCTCACTGGACTATTTTCATGCGTTAAATCTAGTACAATAAAAGTATAGTCTGTTCAAGCAAAGAAGACCCTCTGGCAAGATGGAAGAATGATTCAAGCTCGGTCAATATTGGTTCAAAAATTATCAATTTGATCTGAAATTGTAGAAAACAATTTGATCTACTATTGAGACCACATTTATAATTTTTGAACAAATATTGACCGAGCTGGAGTCATTTTCCCATCTTGGCAGAGGGTCTTCTTTGCTTGGACAGACTATGTACTACCGTAGGTTTATTAGAAATATTCATTTTTTGTGCTTAGGTAACCCTTATTCTCATCCAGAAACACATTCAAGAAACTATTATAAATTATAATTTTAATCCATTCACTGTGAATTAAACCAATACAAAATTATCAATCTAACTTTTTGGAATAGATAATTTTTTATAACTTTCATACTATAGCTTATTACTTATTACACGTCCTCTTTATAGTAATGTTTATTTAATTACACTTTCTCGTTCCTCTCATTTCCTCAAGACATCTCCTATCTTTTATATATTATTACTGGCGGCTCGAGCCCACGAAACAGGTGAAGTGCTCGTATCTTCTACTGTACAGCACTTCACCTATTTCATGGGCACGAGCCGCCAGTGTATATTATGTGACTTATAGTTTTTCAGACCCCGTTTCCAGTTGTTTGAACCGCCATTGCTGTAACGTCTGTTTGAACCGCCCATTGTGGGAGGGGCTTGTTCTAGGCCAATGGCAGTCGTTCACCTTGATTGGCCACTCCAACTACCAATAGCAGCGCTCGATTGACAGAAGACTACTCTATTCTGCTGCACTTTTAGTTCTAGTTCTCTAGAGATTGATAATGGTGTGTAAACCACTGGCGGCTCGTGTCCACGAAACAGGTGAAGTGCTGTACAGTAAAAGATACGGGCACTTCACCTGTTTCGTGGGCACGAGCCGCCAGTGGTTTAAATCTGTCATCCCAATATTTTAACGAATTCTTTGGTTATGACATGAGCTTTGATTGTACTCACCCAACATGGATTTCTACTAAATTATTATTTTAACTGAAGTTAACTCTTTTCAAACGAAGGTCAGAGAGCATTATTTAATATCTACTTATTAAGATATTATATATCTATAAATTATATTTATAAATATAAAATTATAATTATATTTATATTATATTAAATACTATTTAATATCTTATTTAATAGGCCTACTAGACTTTTATACTACAGTATGTTATATAACTTTTCATTTGCGTCCTTTTAATATCTTAAGGCTCTTCTCTACATCACCTTCTTTTCAGTCATTGTACGGAGTAGGCGAGGCGCGATGAGATGGGGAACGGGGTCAAAATCCAGTACGTTTCAAAAACGTAGTTTACCACGCTTCTCTGTCCATAGTCTCTCTCTGTGTTGACGCGCGCTCTCGCACTTGTAACCTTTCTCTTTCTAGAGCGGTACTTGCTAAACTCCTCACTACACATAGTTCAGCTCTTTACAGTGGCTGACATGAACGAAGCGATCTTTTTCTACCTTCCGTATTCTACTTACCTCTCCTTCTACCTTACGCTTACACTTCTACAATAATATAATATCACAGAACGTTGTGATTTGACAATGTCTACTGAATCTATATTTTTATATAAGTAACGATTATACTTATGATCTTCCATTTGCATCATATAGTACAGAATTACATGCAATATAAAAAACTGGTAGGCCTAATGATAGAAATATGGTTAGTACATAAAGAATCAGAAAAAAACTCTTGATTCTTAAGATATAAATATATTTATTACGGATTGAAATTTTCTAATAGGTAATAATGATAATTCTCTAATAGGTGGAATAATGATAATAATGATGAAAATAATTATAAGAATTGACACAAAAAATATTATTTACAAATACTTGAGAATTGAAAAAAAATTCGCTCCGGCAGCTGGCGGTCGGAAAGAGTGCAATTCTATGATGGCTCAAATCATATGACTTATAATGAGCTATTCAGGGTATGAATTCAAAGGCGCCGTTTTCGAAAAACACAATTTTTGGCATTGTGTTATTCGCCATTTTCTCTGCCATTTTTTATTGGATTTTTTTTGTTGATGGCTCAAATTGTAGGGAATAATAAGGGTATTATACCCACCAATTTTCAAAACGATCACGTTATTGGTCCATTTCTAGTGATTTTTCAAAATTTTCATCCCCCAATTTCACCCCCTACCCTAGGACCAATTTGGCTGGTTAACGAACTTGACCGAGATATTAACACTAATGATTTTTGTGCGAAATTTGGTCGCTCTCCGACAAGCCCTTCGGGAGTTATCGTGTTAACAAGAAACTGTAAATATATAAATATATATATAGAGATATATGAATTTGAACGGACATCAGATTCGTGTTCTAGGGGCTCGGAAACGTGTAAAAAATATATCACATCATAAATTTTCGATTGTCAGGGCAAGACCAATAGTGCATTTTTTCAAATGAAATGCACTAAAACACAATTTTCGGCATATTATTCGCCATTTTCTCCGCCATTTTTGATTGGATTTTTTCCGTTGATTGCTCAAATTGTGGGCATAATAAGGGTATTATACACACCAATTTTCAAAACGATCAAGTTATTGGTCGATTTGTAGAGATTTTTTAAAAATTTCATCCCCTAATTTCACCCCCTTCCCTTGGACGAATTTGGCTGGTTAACGAACTTGACCGAGATATTAACACTAATGATTTTTGTGCAAAATTTGGTCGCTCTCCGACAAGCCCTTCGGGAGTTATCGTGTTAACAAGAATCTGTACATATATTGCTGTGAACTGAAGAAGGTGGCACAGCCACCGAAATATTTTCACCTTAAAATGTAAGTTTCTTTGTTTTTTACTTCCTATCCATCACTTAAATCTGTCTATTTGTGAAATAATTATCTAAAAGTGACTTTCAATGATGTGCTATATATATATAGAGATATATGAATTTGAACGGACATCAGATTCGTGTTCTAGGGGCTCGGAAACGTGTAAAAAATATATCACATAAATTTTCGATTGTCAGGGCAAGACCAATAGTGCATTTTTCGAATGAAATGCACTAAAAGACAGTAGGTAGTAAACTAGATATGTTTAGATATTCAAATATCAAGATATATCTACATTCATATAAAATTGAGTAGCTTACCAAGTTAGATTGTTTTGTCACAATAAGGGTGGAATAATAATGATAACAATAATAATAAGAATATTAGAATTAATAAATATAAGAATAACTATTTATTTATTTATTAGATACATCACAATTATAGTGATAGGTGCAAACACAGACATGAGTGTCCAAATCGTCTTCGCTCCTAATTTGGATGAAAATATTAGAAAAGGTTATATTCAAACTCACTATTACAAATTAAAATGATATAGATTCAATAATTATATATTATTATTCAATTATAATAATAATTATTATATTATTATTCAATAATAATAAGAATATTATTTACAAATACAGTAGAATTGGAAGGAAAACTGTAGATTGTAATAATGATGAGTTTGTAATGATTGATGAGTTTTTATGTCATAGATTTTTGTTAAAAAAGTAGGAACGTTACAGACATATCATCATTACCCCTATGTTTCATGATTGAAAGAAAAATTACAATAATTTGTAAAATGAAATAGTTATCTGATAGTTGATATTGAAGATTGAAAAGAGAGAGATAATTTCACACGTTCACTTTTCCAAATTGATAAATGGCTGTTATTGAGAGAATGACTTTGTAAATCAAGCGCTTTCTTAGTGAAGCCCAGTCTCTTTTTTCAAAATTATTATGAGATCTCGTATTATAGTTACAATGATATCAAAATGGAGGAGCTATCAGCAAATTGACAATAGTGATAAAAACTGAAATGTGCTGAACACAGGAAATGAAATATATACAAACTGAAATGAAATATACTATTGAAGTTGGATAGAGTTTACAAATGTTTTTTTATTTTAAATTATAATCGCAATACCCTTTTCAATTATATCTTTATTCATGCCTAACATGACTTCTCAGAGTCATTTTCAAATGTGGATGAATGAATTTGAAAATGACTCTGAGTAGTCGAAGCATGTTATGCATAAATAAAAAATTATTGAAGATGGTACTGCGATTATTATTTGAAATAAAAAACAGTGATAAAGTAGCCCTAAGATAGTTCACTCATCTTATGCATATTTACAATGAGATTTTCTTCACCTGAGTGCCACTCCAGATGGTAGTCTACATAGTCTGAGGGAGTGAATTTTTCTTTAGTCTTTTCGTTATAGCTGCTTCGATGTATTGTGGATCTCTTATTCTCATGGATCTTGTGTGTCGAGGATCCACTAATTCAGAAAGCAAACAATCGAAATAGAAATTTTTCAATTTCTCCTCCATCTGGCTCTTCCAAAATTCATCGTCCCTCAAAATTTCTTCTATTATTATGCCTGAAGGTGTCCAGAGGGCGAATATACATTTCAATCGTTTTGTTACGTGCAATTGACTCTGAACTTGATAGAAAAACTTGTGGCTCTTGTTAACTGTTATCTTGTTTTCTATCGAGCTCAGGTTCAGGAATGGGAATTTTTTTAGTTTTATTGCACCCTCTGGAGCCAAGTGCCTACAAGATTCAGGACACTTCACCTCTACAATTTTCTCGTCCCCAATAAGACCATCTGGAGTGGCACCAAGGAAAGGTAAATCGTTGTCAATAAACAAGACACATTTGCCCACTTTCTCTCCAATAGTCTCTTCAATTCTAAGTATAGCATTTATTTCATTTTCTTTGCCATACCTTGTTGACTGATTTTCAAAATCAGAGTACAGCAAAGATTTGACTAAATTACTACAACTTGTAGTAGGGCGCCTCTTACAGACTGTCCCAAAATTCGATGCGCAGCAATAACTCGAATTATAATAAGACTACCATTTATTACTAAAAATACTGGTTATAAAGAATAATCGTACAAATGGAGGCTACCACCAAATACACGTATTTGTATAACTGGAGCTCTACCACAAGAATAGAGGCACGCTCAACTCGCTGGACTGAGGCAGACTGAACAGTGACAGTGGACACTGGACAGTGCCGATCGAATTATGCAAAAACTGTAGTTGTCGATCAGTGCGATAATTATTGATGAATCGAGATTCCATGGTGGGCCAGACATGGTGGGAGAGTGAACTTCCTCTGTTTACTTTGTGTTTACTTTCTCCTCTCTAGAGAGAGACGACCAGGCAGGCGCGCGTGCGGCCATGAAACTGTTTGCCATTCTGGATAATAATTATTCCAGAATAGCCATGCTCATTTCTATGATATAGGACGGCATACAAAAAACGAAGTCCTCAAAATGCAATATAGATGAGGAACCCTATCATTGACAATTTTCTTGGGTCAATTTTCCAGGAAATATCTCGCAAATTATGAGATATGACTAACACTTCAGGTTCAATGATTTGTCACATCACATATTTCAATCCAAAACTCACGTCAAAAAACCTAATCTTAGGGTTTAAAAATGTATATACTTAAATAGTTTGTATCACAGGCATGAAAGGTTTCTAATATTTTTGTTTTTATCTTTTTAGTTTTACATGTATGTATGATTTTCAATAACTTTATTTGTCAAGTAAGACTTGGACGTCACATTTTGATAATTCGCCAACTGTTCAGGGTAGCATTTCTTTTTGCAGGTGTCACAATTCATATTACAGAAGGTGTTATCTATCAAATAATAAAATCAATAGGCTATTATGAATTACTGTGCCTTCAAAATCGCGTCATATTGTAAGAAAACTCATCTTAGAGTTGTTGTTCCGTAGATGAAATGAACAGTAGAATTTTGGTTATTCGTAGTTCATAGGCCGAAAGCTTTAGTACAAATTTATAATTAGGGAAAATTACGAATTATCGAACCTATAAATTATTTCAAGAGATATGAAATTATCAGTAGTGTACCGTGAAATATCAGGGATCTTATTCCAAAAAGTCCAAGTAAGACTAAGAAGGAATATTATTGCAAATGCAGGCTCAAGTCGCTGGATGGAATGTGAAGTTTATGCTAAATGGTGAATCGGTGAATGATTAGAGAGGCCAGAGAGAATCTATACAGAGAGAACTACTTCTATTCTCTCACTGTAGACGGCTGACGTCTACAGCTGACGGCTGACGGGCGGGCGCGCGTCTGCAAGCTGTAAGCAAGTGAAACAGTCCGACATTTTACGAAAAGATAGTAGGCACGCGTACTGCTTCGAATTTGTCACGAAAATGTTGGAAAACGGGTCTCGGCATTTTACTGCTTCGGACGCTATTTTTCAACTAATCGTTATGCAAATGGTACCAAAATGTTCAGAAAGATCTCTAGAATGTGCGTATAACATTGAAAATTCGATTTTCAAATCATAAAAGGGTAATATAAGTCGATGAACATGGAGAAAATTTTACAGTTTTTGACACTCAATAACAAAAAATTGAAAAGTGATATTGAAAATCCCAGGTTATACGCACATTCTACCAATCTTTCTGAACAATTTGGTACCATTTTCACGTACCTAGCTTGGAAAATAGCGACCGAAGGAGTAAAATGCCGAGTGCCTATTTTCATGCTTTTTCGACTTGTATCGAGGCCTCTTAAATGCTGCAATTCCTTGTATAAGTGAAACGCCAAAATGTTGGGCGGCTTCGTCTGCTCCTTGTGCTGATGTTGTCAACTGGAAAGAAGAAGAAGAAGAAGAAGAAGAAAAAAAAGAAGAGAGAAGAAGAGAAAAAAGAAAAAGTAGAATGTGAAGAAGAAGAAGAAGAAGAAGAAAAAGAAGAAGAAGGAGAAAAAGAAGAAGAAAAAAAGAATGCGAAGAAGAAGAAGAACAAGAAAAAGAAGAGAGAAGAAGAGAAAAAAGAAAAAGTAGAATGTGAAGAAGAAGAAGAAGAAGAAGAAGAAGAAGAAGAAGAAAAAGAAGAAGAAGAAGAAGAAGAAGAAGAAGAAGAAGAAGAAGAAGAAGAAGAAGAAGAAGAAGAAGAAGAAGAAGAAGAAGAAGAAGAAGAAGAAGAAGAAGAAGAAGAAGAAGAAGAAGAAGAAGAAGAAGAAGAAGAAAAAGAAGAAAAAGGAGAAGAAAAAGAATAAGAAGAAAAAGGAGAAGAAAAAGAAGAAGAAAAAGAAGAAGAAGAAGAAGAAGAAGAAGAAGAAGAAGAAGAAGAAGAAGAAGATGAAGAAGAAGAAAAGAAGTAGAAAAATAAAAAGAAGAAGAAGAAGAAGAAGAAGAAAAGAAGTAGAAAAATAAAAAGAAGAAGAAGAAGAAGAAGAAGAAGAAGAAGAAGAAGAAGAAAAGAAGTAGAAAAATAAAAAGAAGAAGAAGAAGAAGAAGAAGAAGAAGAAGAAGAAGAAGAAGAAGAAGAAGAAGAAGAAATAATGGAAATATGAATGGAAGGGGTAGAAGGAGCACCACCACTATGAAGACGTCAAACAAACAAATAATAATAATAATATTGCAAGCAATATTAAGATGAATTAAAAATTCCCTGACAGCAACATACTTCTTCATCTAGCTCGGATATAGGTAGGAATAACCTATCCTACCTGTGATTATTGAAAAGGTACATAACCTGAATTTGGATATTTTTATCAAAATTGGAACAGTAGAAGTTTTGGGCTAACACCTGTTTTTTATTAGTTCCTTCAATTATTGATTATTTCAATGAAATAAATAATTTTTTTTTCAATGAACCTATCAAACTGACATTAAAAACGATCGGCTCATAGAACTCTATGAAAACTCTACGAGTGTTAGTGTAAGAGAGGACCGGCTGCGCCCTAACTTCGCCCTCCCAGTTAAAATAAAACCAGCGATTCCTTTCCATTCTATCAATCTTCCACCAATCTTTGTTGGCGATTGACAGCTGCATGTAGAGAATATTCCTCTGAGAAATATAATTTATTATTTATAGAGTTGAAGTCAAACAACCCGTGCCGTTGAAAAGATATTGTTTTACAATATTCATGGAGGGGGTGTCTGTCCAAGCAAAGAAGACATTCTGACAAGATGGGGAAACGACTACAGCTCGGTCAATATTGGTTCAATAGTTATAAATTTGGTCTCAAATTGTAGATTAGAATGTTTTCTACAGTTTGAGACCAAATTTATTATTTTTGAAACAATATCGACCGAGCCGGAGTCATTTTTCCATCTGCCAGAATGTCTTCTTCGCTTGAATGGACTATGAGAGAGCGAAGAAAAATGTGGCGCGAAATTGAAAAATCAGAAAATGACAGATGCAGGGACGTTGAGAGAATGTGTAGGGGGGGGGGGTCCGTGGGAGGTATTTATCCTTAATCCCCCCCCCCTAAATGAAGGAGGGGTTGCAGAGGGTTTGTTAGACCACAGAGCTTCGCTGATTGATAGCAGGCACATAAATTTACTTCGTCTGTTCTAAGCTGTACGCCTGGCATTGTATTTGCACGTCGGCTTAAAAGGTTTCGTATCGTATTTCACGCTGCTGAGTTTACGCAGCTGTGGATTCCATGTTTTCTGAGGTAGAGGATGGATTTGTCTGTGTTTCAATTTATAATATTTGCTGTGATTGGTCTCATCATTCGCAATAAAAATCAATAAAAACCCCTACGCGCTCCACGAATATTGTAGAACAATTTCTCCACCGGTCGTTCGACTCTATAAATAATAAATTATATTTCCCTGGAAAATATGCTCTAAATTTTCAACAAAGATTGGTGGAAGATTGTCTAATAATTGTGTGATCGCGATAGTGGATTCATCATTTTGCAATATAATAATTATATTGTAAGATCGTAATCATTATTGATATTGTATGATTTTCTCTCTGAAAAAATTAAATTAATAAACTTGTTCACTCTTCTTATCACTATCTCTTATCTCTATCTTTACTCTTCTATCTCTGCTCGAGGCCACTGAACTGGGAGTAATTACAGTAGAAGTTTTGATTCATTTTTTCCAATTTGAATTAATAAAAAAAAAAAACACTATGTTTCAGAGAGCCAATAGTTATTTGTCCGGCATTGTCGAGACAGCTAATAATCTTAATTTGCTACCACACGTTACAAATATAAATTGTTTCAAATGATCTTCCTTCCCGTACGATTGCGTATCAATTTTCTGGACTCTGTATCACTAATGCGTATTAAAAGTAAAAATGACTCTGATGAGTCGAAACATGTTATGCATAAATAAAAATAATTGAAAAGGGTACTGCGATTCTTATTTGAAAAAAAACAGTAATAAAGTAGCCCTAAGATAAAGGAAATATAAAAGTTTGTAGTTTGAAGAGGGGTTTAGGCTATAAAAGTGACATTGGTATCAGATTAATCAATCGAATCGAAAGATCTTTTATCATTATTGTTTCAGGAGCAAGACGTCTATTGAACAATTGATTTGAAGATCGTGACCGTTTCCTTCATCTTAGGGCTATAGTCCAGTCAATAAAGCCTGTCCACACGGGTATAGAGTGCATGAAAAATTCCCCAATTTTTGACTTCGGGGATTTGTTTAGACTAGTTGGGAGATTAACATACTAAAAGTCCCCGGGCCTGGGGGGTGAGCATAGTGCGGGAGGGGGGTTAGAAGGTACAATTTTTTAGTTTTTCGCATAAAACCCGAAAACGGTTGATCCTAAAGAAAAGTGCTTTAAATAGAAATTAAAGAAGACTAAAATGTGCGTCGATTAAAGAAAAGAAAACGGAAATCGGTCTAATAGAAATTTTTTTACATTCAATCAAAACTCCCATTTTTTGAAAAAACCCAAAAAATTGTCCTAAGTGCTTTTAAATGTGACGTAACTCATAAACTAACAATAAATCCATCACCCTCTCGCTCTAAAAGTTGTCGAGCTTGAGAAGTAGAGTCCAAATAACATATCAATATTGATATTTGACTTATTTTTGGAAGTTTAAAAATCACTATTCCAAAAATGGAATTCCTCCAAATTCAGATACAGGTGGTTTTTGACAATATTTTGATGCTAAAATATACATACCAAGTAATAACTATATTCAAGATGGTGTCTGGTAGTCTATATGGATCATTCTTCATCAGAATACTTATTCTACTACTCAAAATCTAGACCATTTGCAGTAGAAAGGACCCTTCAAGGATAATAATCTAAGGACACCCCTAACTTTCGTAAACAACAAACTATAGCTCATTGTTTTCAGCGTCAAAAGACGGTTCTATTTCATATATTATATGTTCAATTTGGACAAAATTAAAGAATTTCATTAACTTGAGTACTTTGAACTTATTCCTATTCCGGAAAAACACCAATTTTTGACATGGAAGTTGAAGAGAGTCGGATTCTAAAGAAAAAGATGAATGGCGGAAATTGTGTGAATCTTACCCAAATTTCAGAAATGGCGATCAAAAATCGCAAAATTGACAAAACATAGCACAAGTGATGAATTTGTGTTTAGTAGCGATTTTGCGATTCTTGATCGCCATTACTGAGATTTGGGTAAGATTTACACAATCGCCGCCATTCAACTTTTTCTTCAGAATCCGACTCTCTTCAACTTCCATTAATAAAAAATACAATTTTATGATTCCTTATCCAGTTATACCCCTTATTTTTTAAAAAATGGCGTTTTTTAGCATATTTTTCCAATTATCTCAATAAGCGTTAAAGTTACAAACTTGGAACTGGTTTCATTGAATTCCTCAGCTAAGTTTACATGGGAATTGATTATTTTAGAACCTCACTAAAGCCTTTAAAAATTTGGAAAAATTAATATATTTTGAAAAATCTTATTTTCCGCCATTGTTATCTTGGTAACAAAGCGTTTTTGGGGGTTGGTCCCATGGAACTTTTTTGTCTACTTGGTGTAAGGAATCAGTCTGAGAAGTATTGCACATTCCTCCTGAAACACCCTGTATAATTATATATTAAAAAAAAAAAAAATGAAAAAGGTACTAGATACAATACGTTTCAACTCGATTGTTCTATTTGATAGAAGTCTAAAGCCGTCTAAAACTGTCGATACGCGGCTTAATATTCTTGAGGGTGGATTGAGCCGGATTAAACAGTCTGAGAGAGATAAATCATGAATATATTGCATTAATCATGGGATCAAAATGTGAGGATTGTAAATGCAACCTTGTTTTGTAACTATTTAATTATCTTCCATTATTGTGTTTACTGTTTGAATCACCATTTTGTAACGTTTGAATGATTCGCTAATTGGGGAGGAGCTTGTCTAGTCTAGGCCAATGGCAGACGTTCACTGTGATTGGTTCAAGCAACTACCAATAGCGATGCTTGACTGTTTGCATGAATGCTGCTGCATTTTTCTTGAAGTTTACCAGAGATTGATAATAGAGTAGCAACCAGGGGAGTCCGATCTCACAAGGTGTCAAATTATCTACTGATAAACTGAAAAACTTAATAAATAACAACCAAACTCCGTTAGTGTAGCAACCAAAATAGGTATCTCGACTTTTAATTAATCTGTGTTTTGACAATATCTTGTGTTTTCAATTAATGAACACACTGTTTTGTGTAAGATACAATTCAAAATTGGAATAATAAGGGGATCACTCTCTGGGAAAATGGGTCAATCTTCCTTACACATAGAACTCATCTAGATTTTGTAACTTTTGGATTGCGCTAATATAGGCATGACAAACTTTTCTCTCTCCTTGTCTTGTCCTCTCTCACTCTGACAATTTTCCACGCACACACACTCTCTCTCTATGAATATCTTTCCCCCACTCTCTCCTAGTACGTGGGTGGTTTGAAAAGTAAATGCACTTGAAGAGACAGGTCATCCATCCATCCTTGTAGCCTATTTCCATCGTCAATCAATCAATCCATCTGTTATAGTTCAATCAATCATGTGTTGTGACGTCATAATGAAAGTGTCTAACACCCCCCCCTTTCACCACACCCACTTAAGATGGTCCTGCTGAACAGGCCATCAGAATTTATCATGTTCGTATATTACGCACTGGGCACATGTGTTGAATAATAATAACATCTTACTGTTAATAAACAAGACACACTGCTAGAGCTTTTCTAAAGTTATTTTGTTGAGTTTTTGAAATGTTTTCAATTTTTTTACACATTGTTAAGGAATAATTGGGTCAGTTCTAATGAGATTGGATAAAGTAAATAGGTTCAACAAGTATGAATATTTCGAGAACAGAATCTTTCGGCACCTCTAAAAATATTTCTAAATTTCTTAATAATAGATTTTCCAACGAAAACATTGAGTGCTGGCGAATGATGTTTTTCATCAAAGATAATTATTGATAAACTAATAAGTTTCTTCTTCTTCTTCTTCTTCTTCTTCTTCTTCTTCTTCTTCTTCTTCTTCTTCTTCTTCTTCTAATACCTCTCCAGGTATAGTCGGTTTTTTCTTCTTCTTCTTCTTCTTCTTCTTCTTCTTCTTCTTCTTCTTCTTCTTCTTCTTCTTCTTCTTCTTCTTCTTCTTCTTCTTCTTCTTCTTCTTCCTCCTCCTCTTCTTCCTCTTCTTCTTCTTCTTCTTCTTCTTCTTCTTCTTCTTCTTCTTCTTCTTCTTCTTCTTCTTCTTCTTCTTCTTCTTCTTCTTCTTCTTCTTCTTCTTCTTCTTCTTCTTCTTCTTCTTCTTCTTCTTCTTCTTCTTCTTCTTCTTCTTCTTCTTCTTCTTCTTCTTCTTCTTCTAATACCTCTCCAGGTATAGTCTGTACAAGCAGAGAAGACATTCTGGCAAGATGGGAGAAGAATGACTCCAGCTCGGTCAATATTGTTAGAAACTTATTGGTTTCAGTTAGGTGGTTTCATCTGTCTCTTGTACGTGATGTAACCTACTGACAGTAAGTTGATGTAGAGCATCTCTTTTAATTTAAAATACATCATCTAGGGATACCTAAATGACAACTCCTATTAACAATATCAGCTGTTGAAGCGCACAAGGAGCAGACGAAAATGCTCAACTTTCGTATAGTATATCTTATTATATAGTATAGCCTTAGCTATACTATAGAATAATAGAAATCTCTATTTCTAATAGAATTAGAAATACTAGAATCCTCATTGGCTATACGTAACATAAGGTAACATATCATTTCAATGAGGTAACTACCTCATTTGGTGGGGAGACCATAAGATAATTCCACCTCACCAACATAACTAGTATTTCTATGAACGGTAGACCTCACGAAGACACCCATGTTCCCTGCATCAGAAAAGCACTGTCTGTATTCACGGTACATTCAGATAGTGCGTCGATTCCGAAAGTCGGCGCGAGGAAGTCAGCAATGCAGTGGCCACAGTCACGCTCCATTTTTGTCGGCATCAGTTTGTCACGATTCGTCAAAATTTGAGGGTGCTTGGAAAACCGGGCATCAGTCTCTATAATTATTGTAATAATGTTTTCCTTCATGCGGAATGGTCCGACGGTTGGCTAGAACAGTTGTAGCCAATCACAGCTATTGTTGTAAGCCTGCGGTCGACCGTCTGACCGTTTCGCATAAAGAAAAACTTACCTCAATATTCATCTGAAACATCTCAGCTGACTTCAATGAAAGTATATCATCTGAAGTAGAAATTTTTGAAAACTTTTCTATTATGAAAGTCATAATATCACATGTTTTAGTAATATCAACATAAATATACTATAAAATCATTTATGGAGTATACCTATACCAGAAAACAGTTCAATCCTTTTTTCGTCCTTAATATGAAAATTGTCGAAAAACTTTATACATACATCGACGCGCGGTTTCAAGAGGAACATCCCTGTCAAATTTCATTAGAATGTATTGCCGCGTTCAGTCGTAAATTCGGAACATACATACATATAAACATACATACAAACATAAATAAAGAGAAATGCAAAATCATCGACTTGAATCTTGGACCTCACTTACGTTCGGTCAACTATGCTTCGCCAATATAGGAAACATGGTAGAAGTTCTTAATTATATTCACTGTAATTTAGATTCAGAACAGTCTTTTAAAATTTAGAGAGTCAGAGAGCACCAAATCACAGGTCAACACACTAATCCAAGACTAGGAAATTTGGAATAATTTATAATAAAAATAAATAAACAATGAAACCTGAAACTATTGTATGACAGGAATTATTCTAATGCTTAATATGAAATTGTTGTGTAACAGAAACTAAAGTAAAACCTTCTGTCCGTGAAATCCGATTTAATATTGATTCTATATCATGACTAGTATTTTGTATTCAGGAATTGATAATTATAATTGATAATTGATAATTGATCATTGAAAAGTGACTACTGATAAGAAAGATACCAAATCAATATTGATTTAAGTCAACTATCAAGTAACGAATATTTACTCATTAATTAATAACACTGGCGGCTTGTAGCCACGAAATAGGTGAAGTGCCCGTATAAAATATACGGGCACTTCATCTGTTTCGTGGGCACAAGCCGCCATTGATTAATAATTATCAAACAACTATCTTCTTGAAAATAAGAAAGAAACTTCAGTATTGAAGAAAATAAACAAAATAAATATTGATATTTAACAAAGTATCACAGAACGACATTTCACTAATCAAATGGTGATTCCCTCTCAAATAGAAATAGAAAATAGAAATTAAGTATCATTTTCTAGAGATTTTTCAAAGTAAATCCCCTGAGGGAATAGTGTTCAAGATGGATCCAAGATCCGTCGAGGGAATTGTTTTTCATCTTTCTTTGAAGCTTTTCCTTTGCGTGACGATCTCACGGATTGACGTGGCCGGTAACAGGCTTTCTCCCTCTACTTTCCACCTTCTTCTCTCTTTCTTTCCCATTGTTTTCTCTTTTTCCTTCCATTCTTTTTCTGTTCACCGCGTTCGAATACGCACGAGAGGGCTTAATTGCTCCCCCAAGCCCTGTACCAACTTTTCTTCTCTAAAAAGCTCGCAACCTTGGTCCCTTGGGGAGAGGAAGAGAGAGAATGTATTCGAGAGAGGGAGAGAGAGATTGTATTTGAGAGAGAGGGAAAGAGAGTGAGTGAGAGAGAGAGGGAGAGAGAGAGTGAGAGAGAGAGAGAGTGAGAGAGAGAGAGAGAGGGAGAGAGAGAGAGGGACAGAGACAGAGAGAGTGAGAGAGAGAGGGACAGAGACAGAGAGAGAGAGAGTGAGAGATAGAGAGAGAGAGAGGGAGAGAGAGAGAGAGTGAGAGAGAGAGAGAGAGAGGGTGAGAGAGAGAGTGAGAGAGAGAGAGAGAGGGACAGAGACAGAGAGAGAGAGTGAGAGAGAGTGGGAGAGAGAGAGAGAGAGAAATAGGAAGCAATTAATGGCCGCCGGTATCCTATTCTCTGATAAATTAGCTGAAAGTAATAATGTTCAAAAAGAAATTTCCACCTCTGCTCTTTTGTTTTTAATCAGGTTTCACGATAATGTTGATTTAGATGTCTTTGGGTCGGATGAGGGAAAACTAGAAAATATGTTTTTTGTCTCTGAAATGTTCAATTTGGCTACTGAGGTGGAATAATATGATTGAAATTTTCAATTTTCTTTTTGATTCTTTGTGATCTCAATCTTCAGTTTCATTATGGTTTGTTTGAAGCTGGAGTGAGTTCATAAAAGTTTTTGAAAATATCTTCCAATATCTATCACCAAAATGATAATATATTCTACAGTATTCTATTCAATCGATGTATAAATGGTTATTTTTCTGTATTATTAGGCTATACATGGGAGAGGAGAATGTTGATAATAGTGAATGAATGAATGTTGAGGATCACTCCTTATATAAATTATAGAATAAAATAAGAAAAGTTAATACAGTAGAACGCCGATTAACCGAATTGCCAATTATCCGAATAGGTCTTAAGCGAAGTAATAGATTAGAAACCAGCGTTTTTAACGTGATTGATTGTTTACTTACTTTATTTATTGATTGTACTTAATGTATTGTAGTTTAGTTCAGTATATTATTACTTTGTTATGCTTTCCATTTTCATTTAACATCACTATACACTGCACTTTTCAAATAAGTTTATCAATAAAGTTTATTCCAAGTTTAACACATTGTTTTACTTCAATACAATTCCACGTCCAATTATCCGAATTTCTGCTCATCCGAATTGATCCCGGTCCCAATTAGTTTGGATAACCGGCGTTCTATTGTAGTCCAATTATATTCACAGTGCTCGTGCCCGATAACATTGATGAAATATTATAATCAAATTCTGATCATCACTTCAAACTAGAATTTTGACATAACCTGAAAATTTTGGACCATATTTTTATTTACCTAAATTTAGGAATTTAAGAAGTTCAGTTGGTCGATTGCCTGTTTCTTGTTTCCAAGAGCAGTGTATTATTTTGAATTGAAATGAATGAATGAATGAATGAATAAATAAATGAATGAATGAATGACCAAAGAATCAAAGTACAGTAGAATGAATAAATGAATGAATGAATGAAAGAATGGAAGAATGAGAGAATGAAAGAATGGAAGAATGGAAGAATGAAAGAATGAAAGAATGAAAGAATGAAAGAATAAAAGAATAAAAGAATGAAAGAATGAATGAATAAAAAAATGAATGAATGAAAGAATGAATAAATGAACAAATGAACAAATGAACAAATGAACAAATGAACAAATGAACAAATGAACAAATGAACAAATGAATGAACAAATGAATGAATGACCAAAGAATCAAAGTACAGTAGACCAAAAAATCATTTGAAGCCAGACACCATTGGATATAGATTCCAATTCGATATATCGAGGCTCTTTACTGTGTACCGGATATCGATTCAAATTCGACATTGACTCAGCTGCCAACGAAAAGTTCGTTTAATTCGGACAAATCTACCTACCGGAACCGGATGTGCGACATCTATATGTTATCATCATCATCATCATCATCATCATCATCATCGATTGGGGGTAGGGGGCAACCTCACACTCATCCCCCCGCCCCCCCAACACCTGGGACCCACTGACTCTGACAATCTTTGTATGCGAAGTTTAATTTCCGGAGGCTGGACTTTGATGAACAACTACTTCTACTGTGTGTATAGTCTGTCCAAGCAAAGAAGACCCTCTGGCAAGATGAGAAAATGACTCCAGCTCAGTCAATATTGGATCAAAAATTATCAATTTGGTTCCAAATTGTAGAAAACATCCTGCTCTACAATTTGAGACCAAATGAATAATGTTTGATCCAATATTGACCGAGCAGGAGTCATTTTCCCATCTTGCCAGAGGGTCTTCTTTGCTTAGACATACTATACTACTACTAATACTATAAAACACAGTGTCTATAGTCAGTCCAAGCAAAAATACACCCTGGCAAGATGGGAAAATGACTCCAGCTCGGTCAATATTGGTTCAAAAATTATCAATTTTGTTCCAAATTTTAGAAAACATTCTGCTCTACAATTTGAGACCAAATGAATTATTTTTGATCCAATATTCACCGAGCTGGAGTCATTTTTCCATCTTGGCAGAAGGTCTTCTTTACTTGGACAGACTATAGATGTGTATATATAACATAGTATATATACCTGAGGTATATATACCTCATACCAAAGTTGTTTACAAAAATTTGGCGAAATAATTGCTTCTTTTGAACCTAGACCCCCTCGCCACATTCTCCCTTGTAGACTATAGTCCGTCCAAGCAAAGAAGACCCTCTGGCAAGATGAGAAAATAACTCCAGTTTGGTCAATATTTGTTCAAGAATTATAAATGTGGTCTCAAATTGTAGTTCAGAATTTTTCCTACGATTGAGACTAAAACAATATGTTTTGAATCAATATTGACCGAGCTGGAGTCATTTTCTCATCTTGCCAGAGGGTCTTCTTTGCTTGGACAGACTATATACATCAGCAAACCGTCCCATCCTAACCCCTTACCCCTTCCTCGACCATGCTTCATAGGCTACTTCAAACTTTCGCCCTCCTCAGAGAACGGCGGTAAATTGTTCAAAAATTGGATTTAGTCACCGGCGGGACTTTCAAATTTCTGTCCTCTCACCACCATAGTCTTTCCAAGCAAAGAAGACATTCTGGCTAGATGGGAAAATGACTCCAGTTCAATCAATATTGAATCAAAAATTATTCATTTGATTTCAAATTGTAGAGCAAAATGTTCTCTACAATTTGAGATGAATTCGATAATTTTTGAATCAATATTGACCGAGTCATTTTCCCATCTTGCCAGAATGTCTTCTTTGCTTGGACAGACTATATCTGGAGAGGCATTAGATTGAAGAAGAAGAAGAAGAAGAAGAAGAAGAAGAAGAAGAAGAAGAAGAAGAAGAAGAAGAAGAAGAAGAAGAAGAAGAAGAAGAAGAAGAAGAAGAAGAAGAAGAATAAGAAGAAGAAGAAGGAGAAGAAGATGAAGAAGAAGATGAAGAAGACGTAGTCTTCCAAGTTGCAACTGTTGGTAAGAAGCTATCACCATCTAGTGGCAAGCTAGAGAACTATTACGAGTCATAGTGGTTTTTACCGCTGACTTACGATTGGCCGAGGGCGTGGCTAGTGGTGAGTGAGGTGGGGAGTAGTAGTTGAGTGGGGAGACCAATAGCAAGGCGAGTTGAGCTGGCAGGCGGACAGACTGCTTCCCACTCCGATTGACTTGAAATGCAATGCCTTATTGTTCCTTTTCTCGCAGAGCGAGAGCTGGAATTATGATTATATTTTATTGAATTTTTCAAATTTTGACTACGGCACAATCACAGATATAGTCTGCACAAGCAAAGAAGACATTCTGGCAAGATGGAAAAATGACTCCAGCTCGGTCAATATTGCTTCAAAAATTATAAATTTGTATCAAATCGGATTTGAACAAAATTATTTTCCCAAATCGAAGACTATTGACTTGATTCTAATAAATTCAATGAAATTTGACTCTTTTTATAACATACAATGTTACGGAGAGCTTCAACTACTAACAAAAATTTCGTAACAAGTTTGTAGCCTAATAATTTCAGAGCAGATTTGCTAATCAGAAAAGTTGCAAGTTGTCTGTTGAAAGTTGAGAGTTGAGAGGAGGCAGATGGCATGATGAAAGCTCATGAAACTTTCAACAAACTAACTAATACCGTATAGAACTACCTATAGATATAAATATATTGTGATAGGTAGAGTATATAAGTGTGTAGAAATCCCTATAGATATAATATAAAGGAACAGCATAAAATAGAGTTAAGTAGACTGATCGACCAAAGAAGACATTCTGGCAAGATGAGAAAATTACTCCAGCACGGTCAATTTTGGTTCAAAAATTATTTATTCAATCTCTAATTATAGGAAACATGCTGCTCTACAATTTTAGACTAAATCTATAATTTTTGAACCAATATTGACCGAGCTGGAGTCATTTTCCCATCTTGTCAGAATGTCTTCTTTGCTTCGACAGACTACACCATGAGTATAGAGCTGGGAAATATGGTCAAACAATATCAACAATAATTTTCAAACTGTTATCACAATATATATGCCAGCCGACTGTTGAAATGTAGGAAAGGGTGAATTGGAAAATATATATATATTTGTGGAAGTTGAAGATAGGCACGAAACCAGTTTCATCAACGATTGATTAGTTTTCAACGTTCAACTAGTTTCATTACTTACTCAAACTCTGGAAAAATTAAATGAGAATGAGATAGAACATAGAATAAGAATTAACCTAGAATTAAGAAGCCTATCAGAATAAGCTAATCCTTCTAAAAAATTATGTGATTCAGAATTTGAAAACTACAAATCATTATTTAGATTAAAGTAAAAGAAGAAAGTTACGTCAAAAGAACTACGTATTTTTTTGCTAAAATTATTAATTGGTTATTATTATCAACGCCATATATTATAACTCACAGTTCAGCTGGTGTTTAGTTTTAACGAGACTCACATTTGAGTAATTGCTGTCATCAATGATCTGCTCTGTCAGGACAGTGTGAAAGCGGTCTGCCTAAGCTATGAGTATATTAAATAAGTAAGTAAAATCTTGAATTATTGATAAGTAAGGCTTACAAGGTCGCTGTTAACTTGAAAAGTATCGCAAACCGCTGGATCTATGTACTAAGACTGTCCTGGCAGAGCTAAGCATTAACAATTATTCACCACATTCAAGTTTCACACTTGTTTCAAGTTGAGAATTGAATATTCATTCATCCATTAAAGTGATCCATTCATTTATTCATTTGTACATCATCTCAGCATTATGTAAGGTATAGTATGTCCAAGCAAAGAAGACCCTCTGGAAACGATGGGTGAATGACTCCAGCTTGGTCAATTCTAAGAATTATAAATTCAAGAATTATAAATGTGGCCTTAATAGTAGATCAAAGTGTTTCCTACAATTTGAGATCAAATTAATAATTTTTGAAACAATATTGACCAAGCTGGAGTCTTTTCTCCAGGGGCTCTTCTTTGCTTGGCCAGACTATACACGATTATTATTATTATTATCATAATATTATATTATTAAAAATAATAATAATAATAATAATCGTGTATAGTCTGACCAAGCAAAGAAGAGCCCCTGGCTATAATAATAATAATAATAATAATAATAATAATAATAATAATAATAATAATAATAATAATAATAATAATAATAATAATAATAATAATAATAATAATAATAATAATAATAATAATAATAATGATAATAATAATAATAATAATAATAATAATAATAATAATAATAATAATAATCGTGTATAGTCTGACCAAGCAAAGAAGAGCCCCTGGCTATTATTATTATTATTATTATTATAATGATAAAAAAAATAATAATTATAATAGTAATAATAATAATAAATATTATTATTATAAACTAGTTTACGTCAATTAGAAAACTAGTTTCGTTTTGTTGATACATCAACTGTCAACAACTCATCTTCTGACTACAGTATAAAATAATATAGGCTCTATCTGGCCACAGTACAATAATATATACATCTATACAATCCAGGGTGCTGCTATACATTGGAGATAGTCGGGGTCTGAGTTTCGAGAGTGAGGTCAGAACGAAAATTGAATTGAACCCAAACAGATGCGAGTGTTTACACAGAGTTTGCTGATAATATTCCCTTCTCTTTCCCTCCTACAGCTCTCTCATTCTCTCTCTCTCACTCATCTTCTTCATAATTATATTCTCCATCCTTGTCAGATCTCGAATGAAATTGGAGTTGGGCTACAGAACTTTGACCATTGATTCATTCACTCACTGATAATGTAGTAGGTTCTTGTCCTTTATTAAATAAATATAGTCTGTCCAAGCAAAAAAGACCCTCTGGCAAGATGAGAAAATGACTCAAGCTTGGTCAATATTAGTTCAAAAAATATTGATTTGGTCTCAAATTGTAGATCACAATGTTTCCGACAATTGAGACAAAATCGATAATTTTTGAACCAATATTGATCGTGCTGGAGTCATTTTCTCATCTTGCCAGAGGGTCTTCTTTGCTTGAACAGACTATTGGTTCTTATTCCTTTATTAAATAAATAGATGGATGTACATATACTGTGTGTAATGGATACTTGAAGATGAAAGGATGCGTGGAAGTGAGAATGAAATTGACTATTCGAAGAAGAAGAAGACGGAAGAAGAAGAAGAAGAAGAAGAAGAAGAAGAAGAAGAAGAAGAAGAAGAAGAAGAAGAAGAAGAAGAAGAAGAAGAAGAAGAAGAAGAAGAAGAAGAAGAAGAAGAAGAAGAAGAAGAAGAAGAAGAAGAAGAAGAAGAAGAAGAAGAAGAAGAAGAAGAAGAAGAAGAAGAAGAAGAAGAAGAAGAAGAAGAAGAAGAAGAAGAAGAAGAAGAAGAAGAAGAAGAAGAAGAAGAAGAAGAAGAAGAAGAAGAAGAAGAAGAAGAAGAAGAAGAAGAAGAAGAAGAAGAAGAAGAAGAAGAAGAAGAAGAAGAAGAAGAAGAAGAAGAAGAAGAAGAAGAAGAAGAAGAAGAAGAAGATAAGAAGAAGTAGTGTTATTGGTTCAAGGACAATACATTACAATGATTACAGCTCGAGTTTAAATTTAAATCTCTTTAATAGAGAGATTGAGACCATTTAAACTTTGTCTTTTGCATGCATATACAATAAATAACTTGATACAGTGAATTTCATTTCCAACTATGACGATCTAAGCTATTATTACCTAGCAAGCTCTAGCAATGTAATATCCTTCTTATTTGTGATTTGATATTAATGCATCCCAAGCCGGATTTATCGAGGCACTGGCAAGGAGCGCCAAATTTTGAGGGGCGTTGGGGCGGACAGATTTTTTGCGCCTCATCAATATTTGCATTGTTTCTAAAACACATCGACCAAGTGCCGGCTTGTCAGTACTAGATATAGTGATACAATCTTAAAATTTGTCAACTAATATCATATTTTACAATATTGAAATTTGTGAATTATTATCCTGTATTACAATTTATTGTGTATATCCTAATGTATTACATTTTGAGTTAGTAATTGATCTACTTTTAATTTGTTTCCTTAAACGATCCATTGTACATTAGAAAGGAAAAGATAAACTCTTCACGGAAAGATGTTGGAAATTATATAATAAATCTTGTTGATTGGAAACTCAATATTGGAAACTATACCACAAGCAAGTGGAGATTGCAGCCATTTTCTCTGCCCTCCGTAACTCTTTCAACTGAAACACTTGAAATGTCACATATTCAGCCAGCAAATGTCAGTAGTTTCGACTTCCATTGGACATGGACACGCCTCAAAGCTCAGCCTTCACTCTGATTTGCCGACAAAATTGGTTTGAAAAGTTACCAAATTCGAACAGTAGATGGCAGCAGTTGTCGGGTGATTTTTCAGATTTGGACTTGGACACGCCTTCATGCCCCTCCCGCTGTTTTCTCATTGGTTGAAAGAGTTTTCGTGAGCTCTGCCACTGCCTTGCCTTACAAGATGGCTGCTAGCAAGAAAAAAATGTTGTAAAAGTGAATGGTATATGACCTCGCACAAATTGAAGTTGATTTACTTACCACTATTTTACGCTGATGTAGTTTATTGATTCATTCAATTTGGTACTTGAAGTCTTGAAGAGCTTATAGAATTTAGATTTAATTTTACTTAGGGCAGTAAACTATTTTGCTTTAATAGTTTCATGAAACTAATATATCTCTTAACTAATAACTAATAACTATCCTCTCACTCATATTTTTATGATTTAATAATATTATAATTTTTATATTATAATATTTTAAATATTATAATATTTTTTGTATAGATAATGTGAAGGAGAATAAACACAAATATACAACACGTTTCGAAAACGTTTGCAACGTTGCAAATACTTCATCCTTCTAGCCTCAGCTGATCGCTTCGGCTGTTATGATCCGTATCCTTGACGTCGCAAAACGACGTTTTCAAAACTACTAGTGTAATATACTATTTTCTATTCCTATTCTATTCTATTCTATTCTATTCTATTCTATTCTATTCTATTCTATTCTATTCTATTCTATTCTATTCTATTCTATTCTATTCTATTCTATTCTATTCTATTCTATTCTATTCTATTCTATTCTATTCTATTCTATACTCATTCATATGATGATAATATAGAAATCGCATTTTTAATCATTTGTCGGGAAATAATTTGGTCGTGGTAATAAACGCATAAAATTTTCAATTTCGCGAATTCGATAAAGTTATTGATAGTGTCAAGAGGTGACCATGATTGATTAAATGATCAGCCAATTGAACTCCAAAAAACTCCAACAGAAGTGAAAACTTTTCAAAGTCGACTACTGTTTAACAACTAGATCACTTCAGTAGCTTTAATCAATCTTCTTTTGAATTGGGGTATTTCCGGTTCATTCATAATCGAAGCTTTTAATTTGAAAAAGTTCCTCCAATTGAAACTTTCATAAATTATGAGCATAAAAAAGCTATTTGAACATTGAATGTTCATGATTTTCACTCCAGATAGGTGGAAACGCTTAGTAAGGCGGGGAAGGAATTGAAAAATCAAGGACTTCAATCAATCAAGAAATCTGTACACTTTAAAATAATTGAAATCTGTGTTGTGTCTGATTTTTTCCAATAATTAATTTGGATTGAATCTGTTGGGAGTGTGAGTAAAAATCAATCTTCTTTTGCATCCCCTATTGAGATTTTGCAAACTAAATATTCTTATCACATACTTTAAAAATATTCCAACTTCACCTGTCACACGATGTCTGAAGACTTCTTTCTTTTTATGTCCTCAGTATTTTAGAATATTTTTGTCAACGAGGTTTACAAAATTAATAATTAATAATTTACATAATTAATAATTTTCTTTGGCAGCTTACATGTGTAGACAATCATAATTGTAATATAGTCTGTCCAAGAAAAAGGCATTCGTCTTCTTTCTCCTTTCTCTTCTTCTTCTTCTTCTTCTTCTCGTCCTCTCCCTCCTCCTTCTTCTTCTTCTTCCTTTTCTTCCGTCTCGTCTTCTTCTTCTTCTCGTCCTCCTCCTCCTTCTTCTTCTTCTTCCTTTTTCTTCCGTCTCATCGTCTTCTTCTTCTTCTCGTCCTCCTCCTCCTTCTTCTTCTTTCCTTTTCTTCCGTCTCGTCTTCTTCTTTCTTCCCTCTTCTTCTTCTTCTTCTTCTTCTTCTTCTTCTTCTTCTTCTTCTTCTTCTTCTTCTTCTTCTTCTTCTCCTTTTTCTTCTTCTTCTTCTTCTTCTTCTTCTTCTTCTTCTTCTTTTTCTTCTCCTTCTTCCATCTTCTTCTTCCCTCTTCTTCTTCTCCTTCTTCTTCTTCTTCTTCTTCTTCTTCTTCTTCTTCTTTTTCTTCCTCTTCTTCTTCAACTTTCCTCTTCTTCCTCCCACCTTCTAAATCACATCCTTCTTAATCCTCTTCTCTTCCTTCTTAGCTTAGCTATTCTTATATTCCTTCTTTCTATATTACTTTTTTCTTCTTTTTTCAGTCGTTCTACTCTGTTTTTCTCATTTTCTATATCTGCTTTGCCTCTTCTCTTTCGAATTTCTCTTCTACATCTCCTCTATCCTAGTTTTTCTTTCATTTTTTCCTCCTTCTCCTTCTCTTGCTTCATCTCCTTCTCCACTCTTCAAAAGTATTTCAACACAACAGTTCTATACCTTATCTCAACCTTTCACCCACCAAATATCAACGTTTTTATCGATTGCTTCTTGAAAAAATGAAGAAATCGCCGAAAAACTGAAATATGTGGCGTATCCTTATGAAGTTTCAAGAATCCGTTCTTAGTACGCGTCTAACGGTCGAAGTGAACATGCCTGCCAAATTTGAACGCATTTTCAGTTCTGCTGATGAGTGAGTGAGTGCCATTTCTGCTTTTTAGGTCGAGGCCTACGCACTGCCGGTGGGTGGGAGCGTGGAGGAAATTGGAGGGTAGTTTGCAAATTAAATCTATAGAACATACACACCATCCACAGTAATACATCGTATGAATGGTATGGCGGTGTTTAGACGCCATCTTGAAATTCTTAAATATGGACAACATAACCTCAAAAACAGTATGACGTCATACCATTCATACGATGTATCACTGTTAATGGTGTGTATGTTCTATAGATTTACTCAACTACCCTCCACCCTCCACGCACTACCCACCGACAGTGCGGCCTCAAGCCTTATATATAAAGAAGATAAATTTATTTTTTTTAATAATTAGTA
The DNA here is from genome assembly GCA_017141385.1 of Sogatella furcifera. Classification (NCBI taxonomy): domain Eukaryota; kingdom Metazoa; phylum Arthropoda; class Insecta; order Hemiptera; family Delphacidae; genus Sogatella; species Sogatella furcifera. The sequence continues at coordinate 58,331,372 of CM029546.1, read as the reverse complement.
GAATCGGCTACGTTGCATCAAGTTTCACTGGGCCTATTTCGTGCTTTCTACTCTTGTATACTATCAAACTCCCCAATGTTCTCAGGTTATCTTTAGTGCAATTTGGGCATCTCCCAGCGTTATCTAGATCAGTTCACCATTGCAGTATGTTCAAGCAAAGAAGAGAGCCTTTGGTAAGATGATAAAATGACTACATCTCGGTCAATATTGTTTCAAAAACTACTGATTTGGTCTCAAAGTGTAGATTGGAATGTCTCCTGCAATTGAGACCAAATCAATAACTTTTGAGCCAATATTGACCGAGCTGGAGTCATTTTCTCATGTTGCCAGAGGCTCTTCTTTTCTTGGACAGACTATATCAAGCTATAGCCGATCAAGTATCTGTTGAAACTATACTGTTGTGCAGTCTGTGCAAGCGAAGAAGACATTCTGGTAAGATGGGAAAATGACTCAAGCTCGGTGAATATTGGTTAAAAAATAATGAATTTGGTTTCAAATTGTAGGATACATTTCAATCTACAATTTGAGACCAAATTTAAAATTTTTGTACCAATATTTAACGACCTGGAGTCATTTTTCCATATTGTCAGAATGTCTTCTTTGCTTGGACAGACTAAACCATATATTTGTGTATGAGGTTATCTATAGTAATACTGTATAAGGGAGGTGCAGTGTGCTGGGGTATAGTGTTGCATTGATCTAGTTGCAACACTCGCTCCCAGGGGCGCTGTGATCGCCCTGAGCTGTGACTCCTGTGGGACTTGGCCACAATCGCTTTGCTCTATTGTTTGTTCCTTCTGTCCCGCTTATTCGTTTGTCTCTTTCTGTTCTCTTCTCATCCTTTATGATTTTCTGCAATTTTCTTCCTTCAACTTCTTTACCATCTTCTTCTTCTCCTCTTGGTCCTTTCCCTCCTCTTCTACCACGTATTTCTCATTCTTATTTTTCTACTTCTTCTTTCTTTTCGTCTTACTCTTTCTTTTCTTTTTTTATTTCCTTTCTATTCCTTCTATTCCTACTCCTTTATTTCTTTTTTCACTATTCCACATTCTTTCTTCTCCCATTTTCTATAACTGCTCAGCCTCTTCTCTTTTCTACTTCTCTTTCTACATCTCCTCTATCACATCTGCTCTACATCTAGCTTTTCTTATTTTTTCCACCTCTTTTTCTTTTCTTATTCTTTTCTCCTTTTTCTTCTCCATCTCCTTCTACTTTTTCTTCTTCTTTCTCTTTTTCTTCTTCTACTTCTTCTTTTTATTTTCTTTTTCCGTCTTCTTCTTCTTCCGTCTTCTTCTTCTTCTTCCGTCTTCTTCTTCTTCTTCTTCTTCTTCTTTCCTCTTCTTCTTCTTCTTCTTTTTCTTCTTCTTCTTCTTCCTCTCCTTCCTCCCCCTTCTCAATCACATCCTCCTAACCTTAATCCTCTTCTCTTCCTTCTTAGCTTAGCTTCTTAGTTCCTCTGTCATCATCATCATCATCATCTCCTCGCCTGCTCCTATTATAACCAGGCCACTTGTTGAGTTGACTGTCAGACACTGCATGGCGGCTGGTACCCACGAAACAGGTGAAGTGCCCGTACCTTTAACTGTACAGCACTTCACCTGCCTCGTGGGCACGAGCCGCCAGTGCTAGCTGGCAGATCCGATCCCGTCTTCACCAAATCACATTGAAACCATCCGAGCATGTTGCCGCAACATGCTGTACTGTCTCGGTTGGCGCCAGCTGACAAGACACCCCGTCACTATATACTTTGCATTACTACCGAGTGTCTTCTCCCCTCACACCAACTGTATACCAATTGTGATAAGAAGATTTGCAATCCCCTTTGCAACTACAATAATACGCTATGCAAGTCTGAACCGTACTGTACAGTCCTATGATGATGTAGCCTACAAATTTGTACTGTACCAAGATTCTGAAATGATCTGATGAGATACTCTTATTATAACAATAAAACAGAAATATAGACCAACTAGCCGGTAGGCTCGCTTCGTTCGCCTTATCCGCCTAGCCAGGGGGCTCCGACTCTTGGACCCCCAGCAGTGTCACCAATCAGAATGAAACAAACACGCTCGCTTCACTTGCCTGCAAATTCCGTTTGAACAGTTTTGCTTTTTCATCATATTTTCAGTTTGTATACAGGGTGTTTCAGGAGGAATGTGCAATACTTCTCAGGCTGATTCCTCACACCAAGTAGACAAAAAAGTTCCATGGGACCATCCCCCCAAAACGCTTTGTTACTGAGATAACAATGGCGGAAAATTGATATTTTTCAAAATATATTAATTTTTCTAATTTTTTAGAGGCTTTAGTGAGGTTCAAAAATAATCAATTCCTATGTAAAATTAGCTGAGGAATTCAATAAAACCAGTTCCAGGTCTGTAACTTCAACGGTTATTGAGATAATTGAAAAAATATGCTAAAAAACGCCATTTTTCAACAATAAGGGTTATAACTGGATAAGGAATCATAAAATTGTATTTTTTATTAATGGAAGTTGAAGAGAGCCGGATTCTAAAGAAAAAGTTAAATGGTGGCGATTGTGTAAATCTTACCCAAATCTCAGAAATAGCGATCAAAAATCGCAAAATCGCTACTAAACACAAATTCATCACTTTTGTCAATTTTGCGATTTTTGATTGCCATTTCTGAGATTTGGGTAAGATTTACACAATCGCCGCCATTTAACTTTTTCTTCAGAATCCGGCTCTCTTCAACTTCCATTAATAAAAAATACAATTTTATGATTCCTTATCCAGTTATAACCCTTATTGTTGAAAAATGGCGTTTTTTAGCATATTTTTCAATTATCTCAATAACCGTTAAAGTTACAAACTTGGAACTGGTTTCATTGAATTCCTCAGCTAATTTTACATTGGAATTGATTATTTTAAAACCTCACTAGAGTCTCTAAAAAATTAGAAAAATTAATATATTTTGAAAAATCTCAATTTTCCGCCATTGTTATCTCGGTAACGAAGCGTTTTTGGGGGTTGGTCCCATGGAACTTTTTTGTCTACTTGGTGTAAGGAATCAGTCTGAGAAGTATTGCACATTCCTCCTGAAACACCCTGTATACGCAACAGGGTCTTAACTTGCCAGTTATTTCGAAGTGTTCTACCTCGAACAATAACTCTAGATAAGTACATGGGAATATCTTCTAACAACTTGGCTGAACCTGTGTATAAGGTTTGGACGATACAAGTTCATTAGTTAAAGAAACTGAACTTTGGACATGACCTTGAAATTCAAACTATATTCTTATCAAAATTGTGTTCTGTTCTTCCTTACACTGAGTATGTTTGTCATTAGTTAAATAGATGAGTAAATAAATTATCATTTTAAACAAAACTGGCATTCAACGAGTGACTGTTATCAATGCTCAGCTCTGTCAGGACAGTGGGCGAGCGGTCTGCAAGAGCTAGTTGAGTTGTAGGCGAAGACGCTTCAGCGTCTGCTCTTTTAGACCGTTCTCAAACTTTTCTGCGAGAGCTCAAACAGAGATTCACTAAGTGCCAATATTGATGGTGTTCATAGTTAGAGCTGGAAAGTTAGGCAGATTTGTCTGCTCCTTGTGCGCTCCAACAGCTGATGTTTTCAATTATGAAAACAATTTTATTGTCACTATTTGATTGTTAACAAGATGACAATTTAATTGACATTCAATTAGAGTTGTCATCTAGCGATGTCTAGATGATGTTTATGTAATTAAAAGAGAAAATAGATGCTTTACATCAGCTGTTTGTAGGTAACGTCACGTACAAGAGACAGACGAAACAGTCTTATTTTTGTCTTCATTTATAGCTATAGATTGAAGATACCAAACAGTAAAATTAAATCACTACCTATAATATTTATTGAAGTTGTCAATTACGTCTTTTTTTCAAAGAGATGACATTGTCAAGATAGCCTCAAAAAGTGTTTCCTTCTATTATGAGGCAGCATGAACTTTCCACAAATAGGTATAGTCTGCCCAAGCAGAGAAGACCTTCTGGCCAGATGGGAAAATGACCCAAGCTCGGTCAATATTGGTTAAAAAATTATAAATTTGATTTGAAATTGTAGGAAACTATTTTATCTATAATTAAAGACCAAATTTATAATTTTTGAACCAACATTGACCAAGCTGGAGTCATTTTCCCGTCTTATCAGAGGGTCTTCTTTGCTTGGACAGACCATAACTATATAGAACTGTGAAGTGTGAATGCTTTTCAGCCGAAATATTTTGGGAGACAGATTTTCGATTTTCCAATACTGGGGGTATAGTCTGTCCAAGCAAAAATACCTTCTGGCAAGATGGGAAGATGACTCCAGCTCGGTCAATATTGGTTCAAAAATTGTAAATTTAATTTCAAATTGTAGGAAAAATCCTGATCTAAAATTTAAGAACAAATTTATAATTTTTGAACCAATATTGACCGAGCTGGAGTCATTTTTCCGTCTTGTCAGAGGGTCTTCTTTGCTTGGACAGATTATTCCACATAAAAGGGGGGGTGGGGCTGATCAAAGCTGGCGTTGAATAATATTCAGTTGGTTGGCGAATGACTGTTATCAATTCTTAGCTCTGTTAGGACAGTCTGAAGCTGTCTTCAAAAACGAATTAGTATAGCTGTGAACGCTCTTGTTCCGATGTAGATCCTCTTGCAGACAGCTCACCGACTATCCTGACAGAGCTGAGAATTGATAACAGTCATTGGTCAACTGCCAATGGTGTTTACAAACTCGTCAAAACATTCCACACTATTACCATAGACTAGCTATACAAAAAAATAGTAGAATATTATATCTAGGCTATTACATATTTAACACTTTCACATTCGACTTTTCTATTCTATTATACCCAGAGAGACTTCTATTTTCTATTTTACCCAGAGAGAATAGGATATAACAATATATCTAATTCTTTATTAAGCTTACGAACGGACTTAGGCTGAGGCCGCACTGCCGGTGCGTAGAGCGTGGAGGTTGGAGGGTAGTTGGTAAATCTATAGAACATACACACCATCCACAGTGATACATCGTATGAATGGTATGACGTCATACTGTTTTTGAGGTTATGTTGTCCATATTTAAGAATTTCAAGATGGCGTCTAAACACATATCATTCATCGATGTATCACTGTGGATGGTGTGTATGTTCTATAGATTTACCAACTACCCTCCACCCTCCAAGCTCTACCCACCGGCAGTGCGGCCTCAGCCTTACAGTCTTGTGAGGTTGTACGTTAATTTTTTGTTTTTACATTGAATATTGTTAATTTGATTATTTTTTGTAATATTGTACAAGAAATGTATAAATTTGATTTGATTTGAATAGAATATAAAATTAAAATCAAAAATTTATAAAATAATTATGTTATATTCCCTCTGATTTTACCTCACCCCTCTCAAAACACAAAGCCACATAGCCTCAACAACAATAATAAAATCAAACTCATGAAGACAGTTTCAAAAGCGAACATTTCAAGAACGCGCCATTGTTCTCCTGACAAGTTTGATTCCTGGTATTTTGGGAAGCTGCACATATCATCTCATTATCATCTAAACAATGAATGATCTTTCATAACATATGTCTTTTTGATCTGACATATTACAGCTACCCCTGCTCAACCACCACTCAATCCCATTTACACACACAATCACATCATTTACACTCACACTCACATCATTTACACTCACACTCACATTATTAACACACCAGTTGCACTCACACTTTACAAAATTTACAATGTAGTGTGTCGTATTACTAAGCTTTGATTATAACATGTTAGAAACAATAGAACAACAGAATATAATACACTGAACATTCTCCGTACGCTAAGTCTTTTCGAGGAAAGAAGACCTTCTGGCAAGATGGGAAAATGAATCCAGCTCGGTCAATATTGGTTCAAAAATTACAGATTTAGTTTAAAATTGTAGAGAACATTCTTATCTTCATTTGAAGACCAAATTGACAATTTTTGAATCAATATTGTCAGAGCTGGAGTCATTTTTCCATCTAGCCAGAATGTCTTCTGACATTCACTAGAGTCTGGTAAGGAAAGAAGACATTTTGGCAAGATGAGAAATTGACACCAGTTCGGTCAATATTGGTTCAAAACTCATAAATTTGGTCTCAAATTTTAGAAAACAATCTGCTTCACATTCTAAGTTTAAATTTTCAATTTGCGAGTCAATATTGATTTGCAAGTCTTCTTGGCTTGGAAGGGCTGTATAGTAGAGTGAATTTGAGACTGGCAACCAGCTGGTGAAGCTTAGGCCCCTTCATGGGCTGTTGAGTCAGACATACATACATTGACTGAGCTGGAGTCATTTTTCCATCTCGTTAAAGCGTCTTCTCACTATAACAATATACATGGTGTTTCAGGAGGAATGTGCAATACTTGTCAGGCTGATTCCTTACACCAAGAAGGCAAAAACGTTCCATGGGACCAACCCCTAAAAACGCTTTGTTACCGAGATAACAATGGCGGAAAATTGGGATTTTTCAAAACATATTAATTTTTCTAATTTTTTAGAGGCTTCACTCAGGGCCTGAACTAATCAATTCCCATGTAAAATTAGCTGAGGAATTCAATGGAACCAGTTTCAAGTTTGTAACTTCAACGTTTATTAAGATAATTTGGAAAATATGCTAATAATCGCCATTTTTCAACAATAAGGGTTATAACTAAGTAAGGAATCATAAATTTGTATTTTTTATCAATGGAAGTTGAAGAGAGTCGGATTCTGAAGAAAAGGTTAAATGGCGGCGATTGTGTAGATCTTACCCAAATCTGAGAAATAGTGATCAAAAATCGAAAAATCGCTACTATTAACAAATTTATCACTTGTACTATGTTTTGTCAATTTTCGATTTTGATCGCTATTTCTGTAATTTCGGTAAGATGAATAAATAAGATGGTTAATTCTATAAATAAATTCTTCAAATACTAACTTGATAGAATCTAACCAGCCTGAATACATAAATAAATATTATATTAGCACAAGATCTTCAATAGTAGGCTGAATCAGCGTAATTTCTTGTGTATGATACACCATCCATCATTTTCTTGCTAGCAGCCATTTTCTAAGACAGAACTCACGAAACACTGTCAACCAATAAGAAAAGAGCAGGCGGGGCATGGAGGCGCGTCCAAGTCAAAACTGAAACACCACCCGTCAACTACTGCCATCTACTGGTTGAATTTGAAATTTTTTCCAACTGAATTTTTCGGCCATTTTGATCGTAGGTGGAGCTTGGAGGCGTGTTCAACGGAGTTCAAAGCAAGTCACCCTATTGCTACGGTCATCTGCTGGCTGAATTCGGAACTATTTCGGATGTTATGCCTAGTTAATTGGCGAGGCAATGGCGAGTCAATTGGCGATGTTAATTGGCGAGGCAATTGTCATAAGACAACTGATGCCGGGCGCAAACAGCTGATATTGTCTATTAGAGTTTTCATCAAGCCATGCCTAGATGATGATTTTGAAATCAAAAGATTCAATAGGTACTTTACATCAGCTGTAAATTTCTGGAGAGAATTGTCTCACCAATTGGCATAGTAAAAAATAGGCATTATTCAAAAAAGCTGGGTAGAGAAGTGAAAATGGCTGAAATCTTCAATTTTGAAACCTTATACATTGTTAATCCAGATGGGGTTTGATGAGATTCCAATTAGGTTCCAATCAATCCGGATTATTGTCGTTCTACTGTATTTCTATTCATTTCATACTTATTTACTATTTTATAAAATTGACAAATTACATTGAATTCTTGTGTATTTTGTGCCGTAATTCTTCAAGTCTTCACTTGAAGATTAATGAAAAGTATTTGAAAATTATGATCCCAGGACAATAAACTGTATTTTTAATCTTTTCTATTCTATTTTTCATTATCAGAGCAAGATAAAATATCGAAAAGTGTGTGGGAGAACTATTGTTTTTATGATCCCTTTCTTTTATTGAGAACACTCATACGATGAAAATAATCTATATGAGAGTTTCATTTGATTCTTTCCCATATTCTTCCCCATATGCTTTCCATATGATTTCCATATGATTCTTTCCCATATGCTTTTCACATTGTATTGAATGATATTAAACAATGAACTTTAAACCTTTATTGAATAAAAATTGCTGAAATGTTCTATTAAAAAAAGGGTGGAAGAAGATGGAGATGAAGGAAAGGGATGGAGAAATAGGAGAAGAAAGAAGAAGCGTGAGTTATTATTGTGGAGAAGGAGGAATAATTGAGAAGAAGAATAGAAATAAAGAATATGAGGAAAGAAGAAAATGTTGTATGGAGTCGAGAGTCACATGGGGGGATTTGAATGCATAGGCTCAATACTTTGTTTGAAATGTGTGAGAAGAAGACAAAGAAGAAGGAAAGAAATAAGAGAATTACAGAAGAAGAAAGAAGAGGAGGAGGGGAAGATTATGAGAAGGTTTAAGAGAATTGCAAAAAAATGGAAAAGAAAAAAATATTGAAATGTGAGTGTGTTATGTATGGAGTTTTGTTGCACTGGCGGCTCGTGCCCACGAAACAGGTGAAGTGCTGTACAGTAAAATATACGGGCACTTCACCTGCTGTGTGGGCACGAGCCGCCAGTGATTTTGAGAGGAATATGAAATGTAAGGTATTGTTCCAAGTACTGCACATGTGAGAGATACTTCAAAGAGTTTTTCAGAACAATAATGTGTACACTCCAAAAAGATTGATACGGGAAAACAATAGATTTTCTAGGGAACTTGAAATGTTAAGTTGCATACAACATGATTGTGATTGTGATGCATCTTTTTTTGATTAAATATTCGAGTTCGATGCAAAAAGTTCTGCATTTCGTGATGCTTGCTTCTTTTTTAGGAACGAAATACTTTTTCAAAAGTGGAGAATTTTGCTCGATTAAGTTTTTTTCTGCTTAAATGTGATGATCACATAGTGTGAACAAGCATACAAGGTATTCTGACAAGTTGGGGAAAACGACTCCAGCTCAGTCAATATTGAACTGGAAATGATAAATTTGGTCTCAAATTGTTCAACATTCTGTTCAACAATTTAAACCAAATTTAGAACCAATATTAAACAAGCTGGAGTCATTTCCCCATCTTGCCAGAATGTCTTCTTTACTTGGACAGACTATACAAAATACTATATGATACTATAAATACTATTTAGTATAAAAATCTATAGTTATAAATACTATACATGTAACTGAAAATTCCAATAAAAAACTTATGTATTTTGAAAAAATTTCGTGATTTGCAATAATAGAGTTCAGCAGGATTTCACTTCAATGTGTATTGATGTATTTACTGTATTAATTGTGAACAAGATGACTGTATGAATACATGATTGAGTATTTCAGGATGGAGTTCATTTGTATTGTATGCATTGTGTTCCTTGTCTCGCGTATTTGAATCAAAAATATATTTTCTTGAGTATTCCATTTTCAGCTTCATTTTCAATTAACTAGGGTATCTCCAAGCTTTTAATAAATCGTAAATCATCATAAATATCAACATATTTTATTGAAATTTTATGGGGTAGTCTCCCTTTTCATCGTTCCAGCTAACGTTGTTGAAGGAATGAACATAATTATAGTTCTATAATAAAATCACAGATAATGTATCGCAACACATGCAACAAGAGACCGGTAAATCAAAGGTTATTACGAAACCTTGTCTTTAATAACCTTGCGGTAAATCGATCATTTGTGATACTGGATCTCAACAAGAATATGATACATGATGAATAATAAACACACCAAAGTGTGAGCGCTCTATATTTGATAAGGTTGGTTGATCGAGTGTGATACAGTATCTCAATACACTTATATCAATTCTGTAATATACATTCACTTATTTGAGATTCGGCTAATCTCAGTATTACTATGTTCTGTCTAAGCAAACAAGACATTCTGGCAAGATGTAAAAATGACTTCATCGCAGCTAATATTCGTTCAAAATTTCTTAAATTGTCCTCAGATTGTGAATCAAAATGTTTCTTACAATTTGAAACTAAATTTATAGATTTTGAATCAATATTGATCGAGCTGGAGTCATTTCACCATCTTGTCAGAATGTCTTCTTGCTTGGACAGACGATATCTTAGATCTTGATAAGCTGAGATAAGTATAGTCTGTCCAAGCAAAGAAGACAATCAGGCAAGATGGGCAACTAACTCTAGCTCGGTCAATATTGGTTAAATTATAAATCTAGTCTCCAAATTGTAGATTAGAATGTTCATGTAAAATAAATTTTACAAGAATTTCTCTTATTTCAATAATCAATTAAAATTTTAATATCCCCTGTACTCGATTGAGAACAGAAATCTTACAGCCATCTGAATAAGTCAAATTATTGAAGAAAGAAATAAAGGCAGCAGATATTTTATTGTTGACTTGTTGTGAACCCTAATTTTTACCCTACGCTGTAAAGGCAGAAGGGGGTCAAGAAGAAGAAGAAGAAGAAGAAGAAGAAGAAGAAGAAGAAGAAGAAGAAGAAGAAGAAGAAGAAGAAGAAGAAGAAGAAGAAGAAAGAAGAAGAAGAAGAAGAAGAAGAAGAAGAAGAAGAAGAAGAAGAAGAAGAAGAAGAAGAAGAAGAAGAAGAAGAAGAAGAAGAAGAAGAAGAAGAAGAAGAAGAAGAAGAAGAAGAAGAAGAAGAAGAAGAAGAAGAAGAAGAAGAAGAAGAAGAAGAAGAAGAAGAAGAAGAAGAAGAAGAAGAAGAAGAAGAAGAAGAAGAAGAAGAAGAAGAAGAAGAAGAAGAAGAAGAAGAAGTTGTGGAACCTCAAATTTTCATGCAAATATCGTGGGGTTGAATAAAATCATAACACATAACACGAATTTTTTAATAAAATATAGAAAACATTTACAACATTTCGATATCTTATCTGAGATAACAATCATAAGAGTAATTTCTTTTCAAAAAAATGATATAATTATTTCACATATTATATTAATGCACAGCACATTAATTTTTCTCACATTAATGACACAAGTAGGTAGGCTATGGCTCATTGTTGATAGAAATTTTCACAGTACTGTTTTACGACATGTTATTGAACTTCAACATCATTTAAACTATTTTTAGGAAATATTTTATTGACACTTGTCAAAACTTTACAGTACTTTTAACAAAACAATATTTAAAACGATTTTTAGGACCAAACTTCCATAAAATATTGTCAAACTTTTGTCAAAACCAGTGCACAGATCTTCCTCTATCATGATGATGATGATGATGATGATGATGATGATGATGATGATGATGATGATGATGATGATGATGATGATGATGATGATGATGATGATGATGACGATGATGATGATGATGATGATGATGATGATGATGATGATGATGATGATGATGATGATGATGATGATTATGATGATGGTAACCACTGTTGGTTGAGTCCTCGAATTTATCACCGTTACCTGGAACAGTAAAAATTTAACAAAATTAAAAATATTGGTAAAGATGATATAGGCTGAGAGTGTCCATTTCAGAATAGTTTTGACTCTATTTGTAATTATTTTTGACTTGTTTTGAAAAGAGACTAGATGAATACATCATATTTTCTAGCCTTGGTAGGCCTACCCAGGGTTATAGTTCAAAAATATTGTTTCCCTAATCTCAGAACTACTTTTATCACTGTTTTTTTATTTGAAATAATTATCAAAGTACCCTTTTTGAATTATTTTTTCGATTCATTACATGTTTCAACTAATTACAGTCACTTTCAAATGCAAATCTATAATTAGTTGAAACATGTAATGCATTGAAAAAATAATTCAAAAAGGGGTCTTTGATAATTATTGAAAATAAAAAAACATTCTCAAATATTGTCCAAAAGACTGTACGATGAGATTATAACTCATAATACGTTAAATCACTGCTGTAGTCTGGCCAAGCAAAGAAGAGCCTCTGGCAAGATGGGAAAATGACTCCAGCTCGGTCAATATTGGTTCAAAAATTATTGATTTGGTCTCAAATTGTAGATCAGAATGTTTCCTACAATTGACACCAAATCGATAATTTTTGAACCAATATTGACCGAGCTTGGGTCATTTTCCCATCTTGCCAGAGGCTCTTCTTTGCTTGGCCGGACTATAACATTGATTCTTTCACCACAAAATTACTTGGGTCTAATATGATATTCTAAAATATGCATTTAAAAATGTTATACTGCGTACTTCTGGATATATTTTGTAGCCATCACATTGAAAAATCTATCAAAAAATCATAGTGTCACACTTTTTATTGACTAGCTTGCACTGGCGGCTCCTGCCGACGAAACAGGTGAAGTGCCCGTATCCTTTACGATACAGCACTTCACCTTTTTCGCGTGCACGAGCCGCCAGTGCTAGCTTGTCGACTCTTTGTTTATTGGTGGAATCGACGATACTTTAGCCAACAATTTCGAAATTTACATTCAAATGAAACGCGATATGTCATGAGATATTCTTACCTCAATATTCGTTTCATCCACTATAGGTAATCTAGAATATTTATATAAGCGAAATGGCACTTATCTGACAATTTGCATCCACTAACCACTATAGATCCATTTTTCAACTAATTGAAATCCATTTCAACTAAAAATCCACTGGAGCGAATGCGATTCAAATTTATTCAGGCATGTTAACAATAGTTGGACGCTTTAGACGCGCGCTAAGAAAGGATTGCTTAAATAAAGGATACGTAATAATATAAAGGAGTAAGTTTTTCTATAGTTTTACAGAAATGAATATTCTCAATTTTTTCTAGAACCAGTCGGCTAGAAAATGTTGATATTTGATGGTCAACAAACACGGTTCAGATAACGCGAAATTATAGAAATGTTGTGTTAAAATATATTTAATTGGCAAAATCTTTTAAATGTACGACTTGCATATCTTCCGCCTTGATGACCAATCCTTAGTGTAAATTCAATGGTTCAACGAGATTATAGATAAACTAATTTGGAAGATATTGAATAGAGTTTCAAACATTGTCCGATATAGATTTCCCAAGGTTACGCTCAATATTAGCGTTTTACTATTTTCGTGAATTCTGAAATAGTTATTCTTGGATTTTTCGAGAATAAATTGGTAGAAAATGTCGAAATTTGGTGAACAGGTCCAGATTTGGTCTAATGAAATGCTGTTGTTCAATGAATTGTTTCATTGGCTAGCTTTTCATAAGGGTGAAAGCTCCACATGAAAGCTCAAGTATAGAGACTCTCTGATTATTTTTGCGTAGGTGATATTGAAATGGATGATAGGTAATAAATATTTACTGGAGATAGATAATCGTGTTGAAACCGGAACTTGTATTTTGATTTTCCAATGAATCTGTTGTTAAACATTATTGCCACTTTTTGTTCAGTAAAAACACCAATTCAAATGTTGGAAAGCTAGTCTTGAAGCAGAGTTAATTGAAGTTGAATTAAGAGTTGAATTTCGAAGTTGAAATTTTAAATCAGGGAATTAGTAATTGGTTTCTGTTATGCCACACGAAATTTTATTGAGAAATTTGGTATAATGAACTCAATCAAAATTCAGGATTTTGTAAAGTGTAAAGTGTTTTTTAAAGTTAAAATTGTAATGTAAACATTCAGCAACCATCATCATTCATTCACTATGTAGCCTAAACATCATCATCCATCATCATCATCATCATCATCATCATCATCATCATCATCATCATCATCATCATCATCATCATCATCATCATCATCATCATCATCATCATCATCATCATCATCATCATCATCATCATCATCATCATCATCATCATCATCATCATCATCGTCATCATCATCATCATCATCATCATCATCATCATCATCATCATCATCATCATCATCATCATCATCATCTTCTTCTTCTTCTTCTTCTTCTTCTTCTTCTTCTTCTTCTTCTTCTTCTTCTTCTTCTTCTTCTTCTTCTTCTTCTTCTTCTTCTTCTTCTTCTTCTTCTTCTTCTTCTTCTTCTTCTTCTTCTTCTTCTTCTTCTTCTTCTTCTTCTTCTTCTTCTTCTTCTTCTTCTTCTTCACCTTTGCTTAAAATAATTTATATAAGTCGCAATTGTAACAACAAATGAATATGTATGGCAGCTGATTTGCAAAAAAATATCTCAACATAATTTTACTGTCACGAAGCCATCCATAACACTGTTATTATACAGCCTCTGTAAACTCTGTCTGTAGTGATAATGGAGTAATCCTGTGTTACAGTACTGTAAACTTATCCAATGGGATTATCATGATGTAGAGGGATGCTGGGTACAGTCTGTGCAAGCAAAGAAGACATTCTGGCAAGCTGGGAAAATAACTTCAGCTGGGTCAATATTGGTTCAAAAGAAAAATGGATTTTATTTCAAATTGTGGGAAAAATTGTAATCTACAATTTGAGACAACATTTATAATTTTTGAACCAATATTGACCGAGCTGAAGTCATTTTCCCATTTTGCCAGAATGTCTTCTTTGCTTGTAAATACTATACTTGAAGTTGAGCAGCCGCATTCCAGGAGGTTTAGCAGGGCCCATAAATTTCAACGCAAATAAGGATACCTGAGGCGCTACTTAATGACGAAGTTTTGTGTTTTGCCTCAAGACTGCAGCGCGCTCTATCAGAGGTGAACTCAAACTATCTGTTTCCTAGATTAGGTAGAGATGTAGTTGAGGAAGAAGAAGGACGAGAAGAAGAAGAAGTAAGAAGAAGAAGAAGAGGAGGAAAAAGAAGAAGAAGAAGAAGAAGAAGAAGAAGAAGAAGAAGAAGAAGAAGAAGAAGAAGAAGAAGAAGAAGAAGAAGAAGAAGAAGAAGAAGAAGAAGAAGAAGCAAGAAGAAGAAGAAGAAGAAGAAGAAAAGAGGAAGAAGAAAAAGAGGAACAAGAAGGAGAAGGAGAAGGAGAAGGAGAAGAAGAAGAAGAAGAAGAAGAAGAAGAAGAAGAAGAAGAAGAAGAAGAAGAAGAAGAAGAAATAGGAAAGAAGGGAAAAAAGAAGATCGACAGGAAATAGATTGAGAATAGGAAGATGAAGAAGAAGATAACGGAGAAGAATATTGAAAAGCAGGGGAAGATTGAGAAGATGCAAGAGGAAAAGAAGGAGAAGAGGAAGATGAAGAGGAATAGGGAAATGAAGAATAGGAAGAAGAATACGAAGAAGATGGAGAATAGGAAATGGAGTAGAAGAAGAAAGGGTGGGAAAATAGAGTAGAAGAATATGGAATGTAAAAGAATACGAAGGAGATGAAATAGAAGACAAAGAAGAAGAAGATGGAGAAGAAGCAGAAGGAGCTGGAGAAGAAGAAAAAAGGAGGAGAAAATGAGAATAAAAAAATCAAGAAGAAGGAAGAAGAAGAAGAAGAAGCAGTAGGAGTAAGGAAGAGACGAGGAAATAGGAGGTGATAAAGGTGAGGTAGGAGGAGGAGAGATAGGAAAAGGAGGAGAACGAAAAATATTATGGTTTGAAGGAGGAGGAATAGAGAAAGAAGGAAAGGGATGGGCAAATGATAAAAAGAGGAATAAGTAAGGGAAAAAGATGAAGGTGAAGAAGGAAAAGATAAAGAAGAAGAAGAAGTAGATAAAATTAGATTAGATTAGATTAATCTATTCAAATAGATAACATAATACAGCATAGATTCTACATTATTGCAATATAGATGAATGAGCGAGTGAATGAGCGATGAGATGAATAATAGCGAATGAGTAAAACAAATTTTTCAACAAATTTCAAAAATTTAATCTCTTAGTAAAAAACGTAATAATTCAAGGTTCACAAAATGGATTAAGTGTGTGCGTTATCCAAGTGAAAAGGCGAAGTTTAGGCATATATATGTCCATTCTTGGGAAAGATGAAGAGTTAGAATGTGGAAAAGAAGAGGTGGAAGAAGATATCGGAGCAAAGGAAACTGAAGCTAATGGGTGAAGGAGAGTTGAAGGATTGAGAGAAGAAAAGAAGAATGAATAGAATGATAGGTATCAGCGAATAATAGGAAGGAAAGTAGGATAGAGGAAAAAGTTTCCAAAAATTTTTTTTCAAAGTTTGAGCTTGTTAGACTTTAATTTTATTAAAACTCAACTGAACTTGAAAATATAAACATATATTATTACTTGATTATTTAAGAATTTATTACTAACGAATACAATTGTATTATATGTAGAGTTTGAGATGAACTTTATAAAGGCGGCTCGTACCCACGAAACAGGTGAAGTGCCCGTATCTTTTACTGTACAGCACATCACCTGTTTCGTTGGCCTCGAGCCGCCAGTGGAAAGGAGGGCTTTCAGATTCCAAACTGAATTGTAGACAAGATATTCTGAAATCCATAAGAAACTTGAAAAAATCAGTTTAAGGCCCGTATCGACAGTGCGAGGCATGTGCAAATGCCTCAAGGTATAGTCTGTTTAAGCAAAGAAGACCCTCTGGCAAATGAGAAAATGACTCCAGCCCGGTCAATAATTGATTAAAATTATTGATTTGGTCTCAATCGTAGGAAACATTTTGATCTACAATTTGAGACCAAACGATAATTCTTTGAACCAATATTGACCGAGCTGGAATCATTTTCTCATCCTGCCAAAGTGTCTTCTTTGCTTGGACAGACTATATCACATTCAACAAGATAATCGAGCTGGCAATGTTTCTGAAGCTCGACTCCCATTGGTCAGCCGGCTCCCCCGTGTTGAAAGTGGGAGTATCGTCTCGTCCAATCACAGAGCGCTATCTTGTTTTCAGTGGTTTCAGCCATTTTGTTTTCAATAACAGCCATTTGAACCTTGTTTGAAACTACAAGCGTTGTCTATTTGTGATTTTTCGAAAGATTAAATTCCTCATTTTGATTTTAAAGGTTGCCGTTCTACTTGGCTTCAAACTATAAGCATTGTCTATAGTGATTTTTCGAAAGAGTAAAACGTTCGGGAAATTTGTGGGAACTATATCAAACCAATATTTTACATTGAATTTTACTGACAAAACAAAAAGTGTTCATAATATTTGGTATATTATTAATTGATTTAACATTCCAGTTTAGATAACATGGGAAATGTAAAAAAGTAGATTTCTTTGCTATTCGATTACATAAGCAAAAATGATTGAAATTATTGTAGAAATCAAGAGATTGAAGAATTATTTTTTGATTAATTATTACATGCAGAATTGGTAGTTATTATTGAACAAATTTACATCTATCAATTTATATTGTTTTCTGATTTTTTTCTAATACTGTATTTATTCTTCCGAATTGAATGGATATTTTTTGTACTCAACAAGGCTTATAGTACAAAATTTAGTATAAAAAGTATAGTATAGTACAAAATATATAGTACAAAATATAGTACAAAATTATTTTCACTTTATCATCATTAAGTTGAAAGAGAATCAATTCAATCTCACTTCAAATTTTGTTTCTTTCTTAGTGCTGTACATAAATTGGCTCTACTACTTAATCTGCTAAGTCACTGTTTTTGTGATGAAAAAAATTAGCGTCAATTTACAATATTTTCTTGTTGATAGAAAAAGTTTTCTTTATATTTATATATTTTTGATGCATCTGTCTCTTGCAAATGTCGTAGTATTGATAAAATTTTTGCGTAGGTAACTTCAACACAGCTGTTGCTAATGAAGTGTCTCTAACATAACTCTGTTGTTTTTTATATGTTTTCTTTATTAACAATGAGTGTCATTATTTTTATTTTAAAACTTGAACATTGTTGTTTTTATACTTGAGTTATGACAATAGAAATTATTTTTATTCTTATAAATTATCGACAAGGCCAATTTTCACATTCATGCATACAATTTATCGATTTTCAAATTAAATCGTAAACTGTAATTTGAGATAAAATCCAGTAATTAGAGCCCTTGTTATCAATGAAAGTGAAAAGTCGCTTGACTTAATCGTAATGCATAGTTGAATGTTGCAAATATAATGTTGCAAATACCCGTGCACTGGTATTCACACCTCAAATCCAATGTTCATTATGATAATACTAGGCGGCAGGCTCGCTTCGCTCGCCTTCTCCGCCTAGCCAGGACCCCCGACAGTATCAGAAGTGTCAGTGAGTCAAACAGGCTCACTTCGCTCGCCTGCATAACCTCTGCCAGTGTAAGCTGAGACAAACAGGCTCGCTTCGCTCGCCTGCAAATTCGGTTCAGAAGGGATTCAAAATTCATTGAACACAGCATTTCTAGACCTAATCTGGACTTGTTCGCCAAATTTCGACATTTTCTACCAATTTATTCTCGAAAAAACCAAGAAAAACTCCGAAAATTCCAAAAAATAGTAAAACGCTAATATTGAGCATAACCTTGGGAAGGTTATCGGACATAGTTTGAAACTTGATTCAATATCTTCCAAATTAGTTTATCTATAATCTCGCTGAACCATTGAATTCACAGTAAGAATTGGTCGTATTAAGGCGGAAAATAAGCAACCCGCAATACATCTACAATTATGAAAAACCTGATTACTGGCGTGATCTTGAACGGAATTCAAAAATATTTTAACACAACATTTCTAGACCTTATCTGAACCTACCTACCAAATATCAACATTTTCTACCGATTGGTTCTCGAAAAAATTGACGTAACGCCGAAAAATTATAGAAAAACTAAAATATTTGGCGTATCCTTCAAAAGTTTTAAAATCCGTTCTTAGCGCGCGTCTGAACGTCCAACTGAACATGCCTGCCAAATTTGAACGCATTCGGTTCAGTGGATTTTTAGTTCTGGTGATGAATGAATCAGTCAGTCAGTCAGTGCCATTTCGGTTTTATAGATATAGATTATCACAATTGAATGTTCAATAATGTTCGTACTCTCAATAATCTCTTCAATTAGCTTTAGTGGGAATGGCGATACTTTTAAATCATTGGTAATACATTTCTTAATCATCTCCTTAACGTATCATTTCAATGATAAATTATGTAACTATATTTATAACTTCCAATATTCTCATATGCCCGGATTTTCCTAGCACACTCAAATTTGATAGACCCTCAAGTTTACTACATTTTCTTTACTTATCATAGAAAATGTCAGCTGTTCATCAAAATTTGAGGGTCCCTCAAATGAGTGTGCTTGGAAGAACCCGGCATCAGTCTGTCTAAGGCCGGTATTACAGGATAATAGTTCTATGATCATAGTTGATCATATGAAAAAAGATGAAAATAAGATTTCGTATTTTCATCTCTTTCCATATGATCAGATATGATCATAGAACTATTATCGTGTAATACCAGCCTAAGCAAAAACCATCTGGAAAGTGAGAAAATAACTCTAGCTTATAATAGTCAATATTTGTTTAAGAATTATAAATGTATATTAATAGTAGATCAGAATGTTTCCTACGATTGAGACAAAATCGATAATTTTTGAACCAATATTGACCGAGCTGGAGTCATTTTCTCACCTTCCCAGAGGGTCTTCTTTGCTTGGACAGACTATATAATAGTTTATAGCAGCCATAGGTTCAAAGTATTTAAATGATTGATTATTCTTGTTTCGAAATTATCATAATCCTCTATAAAATTCAAAATTTGTTAAGTTTTTCCTTGTGAGTGAAAATTTGTTGAAGTCGAGAAATGAACTAAAGTGGCATAACCTAAATATTTGGATTTATTATGATACATTGGTAAAGGGACAGTTTTGAGAGTAATCCTGTTGAACCTTCCATTAAGTATATGTTGTAACTTCATAATAAATAAATAAATTCATCAGAATTCCTGATATTTTTATATCACTGGTGATATACATTTCTCAATTACTCGAGTATATTATTTCTTTCATGAATAATGGAATTATGTAAGTATATTACTCCAGTTATGCAATATGCAACTATTTCAAAACTTCCAATATTCTCACCAAAGTTAATTGCTGTGACGCTGTGTATTCTACCTGAGCAGCCATAAGCAGAGCTGCACCACCAATACACTGGACGCATGTCTGGCTGTCATAGACCGCTCGTGCCTTTGTATGGCAGCTGTATTGTCTCCTTCTGAAAATTAATAATAAAAAATACATTTTTGAATATTATCATTACGAGAATAGCTTCCTTCAATAGAAGGCCCTGTCCTAATAATATGGCAACGCCACACGTAGACACAGTCTTTTCATAAATAAAAGCATTAAGTACAGATACAAATCATGCATTTTGACTTGGTTTTTCTCTCTTGGAGCATAATTTTGGGAAGAACGTTCATGAAACTCTTTGTATTGAATTCCTTTTGTGTTTTTGTGATAGAGATTAGCAAGAAAGATTAAGAATAGAAAGTTATTTTTATTAAAATAGCTTATGATTTGTAGCAAGTCAAATCTGAGAACGCACACAAGAAACGCATCCATTAGAACAGCTGATTGGGAAATGATTTCAATGCTCTCAAATGGACCCAATTTCCTACTCTACATAGTTGTCAATTTTTAGGCCATGGCCTTCTATTAAAGGAAGCTATGTTACGAGCCGTACTTTCCAACTGTCATTTCGAACTGTCAGTTTGATCATGCACAGCTGATCGTATAACGATCGAACAGCTGTTTACAGCTGTGTAGGACTGCCATCTGATCAACTTACAGTTTACAACTGTCACAATCCAAACTAACAATGGATGTGAACCTAAGCAAGAAAACACAGACTTTTTAACGAAAGAATTACACTTCACCAGAGTAGAAAAAAACTTTGGATTTCAAGGGTGAATCTGACCAATAGTATAGTGTAAAGAAAATTAAAATTTAAACTTGCGTCTATCTAAAATGAATGGTAAATTGAATGAAAAATCAAATACCCTTTTTAAATAATTCTCTTTTTTTTAAAAAAGGGTATTTGATTTTTCATTTAATTCACCATTTATATCCTAGTGTAAATTTATGAGCGATTACAAACGATTAGTCACATTCAAAATAAGGATTCGACTTTAGAAATCTAATCTGATCTAATAGTCTACTAGAAGATCTATAACTCTCCATTTATTTGTATATTTTTCAACCTGAAGCCAGCCCTCTTTACATGGCGGATTTCTGATACGCAGTAGTGATTCAGAGTCCAAAATTGATACACGAAGGAAGCTCGTTGATACGGAACATTTGCAATACTCATGTATCAAATCATATTGAACCGCCATAATGGAAATCAGCTGATTCTATTTTCTAATGATTAAACATTATGAGAGCACTACATTACTCTCATTAACCTCGCACAGGCCTTGGACAGCATCACCCTCAGGAAAAAAACGTTTCTATTCAATTGATCTATTCAATTAGTTCTATTCATGGATGGTATTGTGTAATTTTTTAAATGATTTAGGTAGATGAAAACAAAGGTTGTCAGATCCACAAAGTTTATTCAAAATACTATACTTAAGTTTCCAAACCTTTGTTTTCATTCACCTAAATTATATAAATAATAATAATAATAATATGGATAAGAATAATAATAGCTAAATTATGGATAAGTTCCACAATATCTCTGGTAACAGTGTATGTCTTGAATACAATAATTTTGTTGAAAAATAAATAAAAATCAAACACCCTTTTTTTGAAAACCTTAAAATTATAAAACACACATACATGTTTCGGGAGCTAAGCCCATTCTCAATGTGGATAAAAATAGTTAAAATAGTGTTTAACTGTTGATAACTCTTTATCTCTTTATAAAGTTCTTTATTCAAATAATTTTGTTAGTTGATTGAATGGAGTTCTTTGTAGACATTGTGGGAATTGTTGGTACCAGATTTGTTACAGACCTATATTCCGTTCAAGCAAAGAAGATATTCTGGGAAGATGAGAAAATGACTCAAGCTCGGTAAATATTAGTTCAAAAATCATGAATTTTGTTTAAAATAATGGAGCAGAAGTTTTCTACAATTTGAGATAAAATTTAGTTTTTGAACCAATATTGACCGAGCTGGAGTCAATTTCCCATCTTGCCAGAATGTCTTCTTTGCTTGGACAATCTACATTCATGTATCGTACTGTGTATATTATTTAATAAGTGATATTGATAGTTGATTGAAACGAGTAGAAACAGCTTAATATGCAGCTTAATGAACAGCTTATATGGGTTTTTCAGGAGGGATGTGCAATACTTCTCAAGCTGATTCCTTACACCAAGTAGACAAGAAAGTTCCATGGGACCAACCCCAAAAACGCTTTGTTACCGAGATAACAATGGCGGAAAACTGAGATTTTTCAAACAATATTAATTTTTCTAATTTTTTAGAGGCTTCACTCAGGTTCTAAAATAATCAATTCCTATGTAAAATTAGCTGAGAAATTCAATAAAACAAGTTTGAAGGATGTAACTTTAACGGTTATCGAGATAATGGAAAAATATGCTAAAAATCGCCATTTTTCAACAATAAGGGTTATAACTGGATAAGGTATCATAAATTTGAATTTTTTATTATTGGAAGTTGAAGAGAGTCGGATTCTAAACAAATAGTTGAATGGTGATTGTGTAAATCTTACCTAAATTTCAGAAATAGCGATCAAAAACCGCAAAATCGCTACTAAACACAAATCTTTCACTTGTGCTACGTTTTGTCCATTTTGCGACTTTGAACACCCTGTATATTCGTATGCCGTATTCGGTGGGGAGCTCCAAAAGGAGAATTCCAGCGGCACCATAACCTTAATTCCCGTCAATGGTAAATCATGGTAACTCTTGATATGATACACTAAGATGAACATTAGCTTAACGAAAATTGAGAATAAAGTTTCTAGCTACAACCTACTACTTGTCTTGTCAAAAAAAGAGAAAAAATAGAAAATCTTCTGCCATTTTATCGATGTGAAAACTGTTGCTGAGCTGCAAAAAAGCGGGACATGGGTTTAAAAGCGTGTGAGTAATATATTGAGAGAAGAAAAAATGTGAGTTTGAAAAGGTGAAGTGGATTGCGCCCTTCTTCTTCTTCTTCTTCCCCTCTTCTTCTTCTTCTTCTTTTTCTTCTTCTTCTTCTTCTTCTTTTTTTTCTTCTTCTTCTTCTCCTGCTCACTTCAGGATGAAAAGGTGACAAGAGTGATGAGATTTCTATTCTCCTTCGTCTCCTTCTTCTTCTCCTCATAATCCCCTCCTCCTTCTCTTCCACATCCTAATTCTCTCTTCTCCACGTGTGTGTTAAGCAGCCTTTTGTGCCTCAACTTCGCCCACACAACACTTTATGTAATGTACAAAGTGGTAAATTTCCACCAGTTCTTCTTTCTTCATTTCTTATTCCCCTCTCTTCCTACCACTTCTTCCTCATCTTTTCATCCTATTCTTTTTCTCTCTTTACATCGTCTTCCTCCTCTTTCTTCTTCTTCCCCTCTTCTTATTCTTCTTCTTCTTCTTCTTCTTCTTCTTCTTCTCCTTCTTATTTTTCTTCTTCTTATTTTCTTCTTCTTTTTCTTCTTCTTCTTCTTCTTCTTCTTCTTCTTCTTCTTCTTCTTCTTCTTCTTTTTCTTCTTCTTCTTCTCCTGCTCACTTCAGGATGAAAAGGTGACAAGAGTGGGGAGATTTCTATTCTCCTTCGTCTCCTTCTTCTTCTCCTCATAATCCCCTCCTCCTTCTCTTCCACATCCTAATTCTCTCTTCACCACGTGTGTGTTAAGCGGCCTTTTGTGCCTCAACTTCGCCCACACAACACTTTATGTAATGTACAAAGTGGAAAATGAAGACATTTATCTATCTATCAATTTCCACCAGTTCTTCTTTCTTCATTTCCTATTCCCCTCTCTTCCTACCACTTCTTCCTCTTTTCATCCTATTCTTTTTCTCTCTTTACATCGTCTTCCTCCTCTTTCATCTTCTTCTCCTCTGTTTCATCTTCTCATCTTATTCTTTCTTCTTCTCATGCTCCCACATCTCCTCCCCAATTTCACCTTTTTCTCACCCTTTCTTTTTCTTTTTCTTATTCTTCTTCTTCTTCCCCTCTTCTTCTTCGCTTCTTTTCTTCTCCATCTTCTTTTTATCCTATTTCTCCCCCTTTTCTTTCTTCATTTCCACTTCTTTCTTCCACTTCCAAGAAAAAGAAGAAGAAGAAGAAGAAGAAGAAGAAGGAAGAAGAAGAAGAAGAAGAAGAAGGAGAAGGAGAAGAGGAAGAGGGGGAGAAGAAAAAGAAGAAGATGAAGATGAAGATGATAAAGAAAAGAAGAAGAAGAAGAAGAAGAAGAAAAAAGAAGAAGAAGAAGAAAAAAGAAGAAGAAGAAGAAGAAGAAGAAGAGAGGAGAAGAAGAAAGAGAAGAAGAAGAATAATAATAAGAAGAAGGAGATGATGAGAGGAGGAGGAGAATAGAAACAGGCAGGGCCGCCCACAGGGGATTGATGGCGCAAGTTGCGCCATCGGCACGAAAAGGGGGATTTTGAAAATTTTGTGGGGGAATCAACAAATTAATTTCATTACAGTAATATGGAGTTATTATTTTGAATTGTTCACTTTCACATGTAGGCCTAAACGTTTTCTATATATTTTCATTATCCAACTGAATAGAATAATGTCTCTGACAGTTGTAGATGTAGAACCAATACATATATATATATAGGTAGTTAATTTACTTATTAGTAGCCTATAGTTGTTATGGATCAACAATGTCTAACGATTCATGTTTACAAATCACCGCGGCTGCCAGGCTTCCGTTTGACTGAGTTGATCTCATTTCTCAGAATGAACACAAAACTTTCAATAGAATTCAGACCTGAACAAACAAAATCGATTTTAATCGGTTCCTGTAATTATTCCTTCTTCGTAGTTGACGACTTGACAATATTCAATTTTATACAATGCTCATATGCACATTCAGTTGTTGTTCTGCTGTGGGATTGAGCGGTGGTATTTTTGTTGTTCGTAATAAAGTACGTGGTTTATGAATGTATAGTGTTTTCTATTTTTACTTTTGAATTGAATGTAGACTTACTAAGTTATGATTCCAAAAAAGTTGAAAAATACAAATAATGTGCGGAGTTCATGTACAGTACATAGGGGTTACATTCCGGTGGAATATAAAATAGTAATCAAAGTGAAAGTCCATGAAAACGTTATGGAAAATCAAGCCGAAGGAGCAAAAAAGCTTCGTCGGGTGATGAACTATAAAGGTAATATGAAAGGTAAAGTAGGCTATAATAAAAAAAATATTCATTAATAAGTAGGCTAGCCGGGAAGACTATTTTCAGCTTTGCATGAGTTCTATAGAATAGGATACAGTTAACAAGTGGCTGCTGCCTGAGTACAAGCTCTCAGGGGAAGCACGGCTTCAAGAAAATAGTGATAAATCTGGAAATGGAAATAAATATCTAGACCTTGACAATTTTTCCAACTTATTGTATATCAGGATATTTGAGCATTCTGATTTGAAATTGAATGTTATATTGAAGAGCATTTAAATATTGTTGTTTTTAATTATAGTGTTAATTTTCTAATTATTGCGTAACCGAGCTCATGATTTTTAGAATGTCATGGAGTGGGAAAACGTTAACTTATTTCATGTTCTACTGACTTCATTTTTTATTTTACTGTGATTTTTTTTCTTTCTTAGTAATATTTTTGGTTCTTGACGAAGGACAGGAGCGCTTACAAGTTCTATAAACAAACTATCAATTATACATAACAGGAGCAAAAAAAAACACATTTGATTGTGATATTGGATACTGAGATCAATAGCCTCTTTTGAGTGAAGATTGTTCATACTCAATACATTCAAGACAAAAATCAGAAAAAGTGAGATTATTTTTTTCGATTTCCTTTGAAAAGATTCCTTATCTCGATTTCCTTATAATCTCATAATAAGGTGGTCTCATAGATTGAACTGTAGTTTAATTCAATACGGAATCAAGACCATCGTAGAAAAAAATCATAGAGACCATAAATCGTAGAAATCAAGACCATATGTGAGTATCATTAATATTATACTGTAACCTAATTTATTTCAGAAATAGGTACTGAAATAAGTCCTGTTTATTGACTGAACACTTCTTATTCAAAACTAAATTATTCACAAGTTTCAGCCACAGAAAAGTGAGTTGAAGCATCAGGTAAACATGTTAATCCTCTTTGAAATTGAAAAATACTAATTATTTTCATATTTTCACAAATATCCCAATAACCACTGCAGATTCAAAATTCTAACCAGTTCCATTGCATTTCTAAGCCAAATTTACAGTAGAAAAAGTATTTTGACCTAAATCACTCGAAACAGAGCGATCAAATTGTAGACGATTATTCACACTCAACAAGATTAGTCTCATTTTTAATCAAATTAAAACTGGAATTCTGATTCATGGATTTGAGCTAGACCCCTGTACTTGGTCTCATATGAAAAATAATCAAATGAAAAACTTTTTGCGCTATAAAAATTATTTTGTACCCTGGAAAAAATCAAGAAAAATCTGTTTGAAATTTAAAAAAAACTTGAAAAATCACTCTTTTTCAACTTTGACCGCTAAAAAATACTGCTCAGTAATTGACTTTGGCATGTGTTATACCATAAAGGTGAAATTTTATCTTCTTTTCAACGATATATTGACGATTTAATGACGGTATGTAGGCCTACTTGAAGAATATCGAAAAATCTATATATCTCGAAAACGAAGGTCGATAAGAAAAAACTTTACTGGACATATTTGTTGCAAACTGCATGTAGAATATGGTTGCCGGCTGTTACACTTCTCGTGAGACACTCTGTATTATGAAGTGCGAATACTAGACATGTCTTGGAATACTAGACATGGTATTCTCTATTTCGAGTCTTAGGCTTCAAGTCGAAAGTTACGTCAAATAGAGTAACTTACCTATAGTTGCTGAAATAAACTTTTATTGAAATATTTTAATTATTTCAGTTAACGAAGTCAACAATTTTACTGGTAAATTGGTCCTCACGTTTTGTTGTTAGTAGTGGGGGGGAGGTGTGGGGGAGTTGGTTGGGGTTTTTGAGGAATTATAGTACAGGACTATTAATGAATTTTGGGGGATTTTGCGCCATCAGCCTTGGGGGGATGGGCACCCCTGGAAACAGGTAGGATAAGAGAAACAAGTTACGGAAGAGGAAGAGGAAGAAGTTGTGGTGAGAGAGGATGCAGAAAAAGGATAATACGAAGGAAGAAGATACAGAAGATGAAGGAGAAAAAGATGTAGAAGAAGAAAAAAAATTGCGAATTGAACGGCCGACTATAGTCTGCGAGAAATTTCTTGTTACATAGCGTTAGGGGAAGCGACTTCCCCTCCACGACAACACAGTACTGTAGTGGAGTCTAGAATGACAAGTTGAGCTGCGCAAAAATAGATGCGCCGTGTCATTCTGTCTTTCGTTATTGTGATGAGCACATCGTCCGACTCTAACTCTCCTCATAATACAATACAATTTGTTCCACCTTTGCCTTTAGCCTATTCGCAAGTCGGTTCCTTTCAGTTTGTATTTTCTTCTTTTACTCTTATTAATCATTCGGGCAAAGGAGGGTGGAGGGTGAGCTGGAGACTTGTGACGCGAGAGCTCACTCACACCCACTCAGTAAAGCAGAGGAACGCAGTTAGGTAGTGGGGAGATTAGTAAAGGACAGAGTATCCGGCCTCTCTCTGAAAGAGGGGCAAGTAACAAGAAAAATCTCGCAGACTATAGGCAGACAAGCATTGCGGCGTGAAGTGGAGATTAGGCTGGCCAAGCACAGAAGACACTCTGGCAAGATGTGAAAATGACTCCAGCTCGGTCAATATTAGTTCAAGAATTATAAATTTGTTCTAAAATTGTACATTATTAAGTTTCATACAAGTTGAGACAAAATTGAAAATTTTTGAACCAATATTGACCGCGCTGGAGTCATTTTGCCATCTTGCCAGAGGGTCTTGTTCGCTACCAGCTAGGCCTAGACGAGTGGAAAATGGAATATGGCCAGAGCAGCAAATAATATTATGATGGATGATCGCCACTTTTCCCACATGCTGCCTACACTATTCTACAGAAAGTGCGTGTGATGTGGAGGAAGAGTGAGATCATAAAGAAGACGAAGAAGGAAAGAAGAAGAATAAGGACAAGAAGAAGAACGGAGAAGGAGAGAAAGAAGGAGATTAAGATGAAGAAGAAGAAGAAGGAGGAGATGTGGAGGAGGAAGAAGAACGGAGAAGGAGAGAAGAAGAAGAAGAGGAGAAAGAAGAACGGAGAAGGAGAAGAAGAAGGAGAAGAAGAAGAAGAAGAAGAAGAAGAAGAAGAAGAAGAAGAAGAAGAAGAAGAAGAAGAAGAAGAAGAAGAAGAAGAAGAAGAAGAAGAAGAAGAAGAAGAAGAAGAAGAAGAAGAGGGATGAAGAAGAAGGAGGAGGAGGAGAAGAAGAAGGAGAAAAGGAGGAATGTGCGAGGAGATTTGGTTGGAGAGGGTTGGTGAAGAAGGTAGGGTAGGAGGAGATATAGGAAAAGGAGGAGAACGAAAAATTATGGTTGAAGAAGGAGGAATAAAGAAGAGGAAGGAAGGAAGAAGAAGAAGAGTGGAAGGAGAAAAAGAAGAAGGTAGTAGATTAAAGAGAAGATTCGAGGGAAGAAGAAAAGTTTTGAAAAAATGGGTGTTATAGTGGTTATGGAGAATAAGGGTGAATGATAAATGCTTGAGGATGGGAAATTGGGAAGGGTAAAGAACGGATGAAAGTGAAAGGAGAGAGAAGAAGGAATAAATAGGAGAAGAGGGAGGGAGAGAGAAGGAACTGGAATGCACTGGCCAACGAAACAGGTGAAGTGCCTTTATCTTTTACTGTACAGCACTTCACCTGTTTTGTGGGTAGGAGCCGCCAGTGCTGGAATGAAACAAAAGATTCTCAAATTTGAAAAAAATATGAATAGATTAGATATATTATAGAATGACAATTTTAAGCAAATAAAATAAATCGAAAAAGTGATGGCAGAAGAAGAAGAAGAAGAAGAAGAAGAAGAAGAAGAAGAAGAAGAAGAAGAAGACGAAGAAGAAGAAGAAGAAGAAGAAGAAGAAGAAGAAGAAGAAGAAGAAGAAGAAAAAAGACGAGGAAGAGGAAAAATGACTAAGATTATCGAAAGATTTACTAATGAAAAGATTATGTGTCTGAATTAGGAATAGAAGAAGTCTTGGGCAATAGCCTGTTTCTTCTTTCCGCATCTTGCATATTTGTACATAACAATGAAATAAAATAAAAAAGCAGGATAAGTGAAAAGTGGACGAATGAAATGAGAATAAGAAAAAAGAGGATGAGTAGAAGAGGGATAAGAAAAAGAAGATGAATATAGAAGAAGATGAGTAAAAGAAGATTAGGGGAAAAGAGGATGAGGATGATACGCAGAAAGAGGAAAACTCGGAAAAAAGAATACGGTAGCTGTAAGTGGAAAAAATGCTTCCTCTATTCCTATGAGAAGGTTAGCAGTTATATTATAGTCTGTCCAAGCAAAGAAGACATTCCAGTAAGATGAGAAAATAACTCCAGCTCGGTCAATAATGGTTCAAAAATTATCAATTTCATCTCAAAGTGTAGATCACAATCTTTCCTTCAATTTGTGACTGAATTTAATATTTCTGAAACAATATTGAGCGAGCTGGAGTCATTTTCCCATCTTGCCAGATGGTCTTCTTTGCTTGAACAGTCTTTACCTGGAGATGCATTACTTGGAGCATTAATGCATCCGGCATCCGTAGACTGATGTGAGCACTTTTTGAAAGAGGATAAGATTGGGAAGAAGAAGAAGGCAATAAGAAGGAGAAGAAGCAGTAAAGAAGAAAATAAATCCTTCGATCCAGAATGCAACGTACGTGATGTACTACCCAGGTAGCACAAAACCGTTGAAATAACATTAGAAACACATAATAACTTAACGTTGAAATGACGTTGAAATTCAACGTTGCATACACGATAAAATGTCCGCCGTTTCCACATGATTTTCAACGTTGAATAGATGTTGAAAACACATTGTGACAACCATTATTTTCAACTACAAATAGACGTTGAAAAACACGTTGAATTAGTTATATTTTTCAACGTTGAATAAGCATTGAAAACTGGTCATCATGAAAACATAATTGTGGTATATAGTAGTCTGGGTGCCAAATGCGAAAAAAGGGGGTAACCTTTTTTTGAGGTATGTCGTTGATTTTTGGATAGATTTTGATGTGTAGATTCCGAATCCGAGTGATGCCAAGCTGTAGAAGTTGAGCATTTTTTGTAATTCAAGATGGCGGCCAAAATTTCGGTTCCATTTCTTGTCTACCACGATTTCCATCAGAACAAAGCGTCGGACGAAAAAAATCATTCTCATCTTTTTTTTATCAAATTGAATTTCCAATAGAATGGTACCAGATTTATGTTCCTATCCTCATTAAGAACGGGGTTATGATTTTTCAAAGAAGAGGCTAATTTTCAAGAAAAATGAGAATTTGAGTATTTTTAGTTTTTGCTTGCTTGGATCTTCTGACGTATTTATTTGAATCGTGTGAATCAGAATCCCTCTGGGGATAATTTTGTCCTCTACAATTTGAGACCAAGTAGACCTCTCTATCTTGTATAGTTTTTGAGCTGGGACAGTAAAAAGATATCCTTGTATCTCAAAAAACCCTATTTATGGGGAAAATTGTCTCCAAAAAATTTATACTTGCTTGTATTGAGGTTTTATTTGGTAATATGTATTCTAGATCAATTTCCAGTAGATAAGCCACTTACCGACCAGAATTTTGGTTATGTTCAATAGGACGCTTCAAGGATCTCAATCTAAGGATACCTCTAACTATTGTTAAAGTCATCGGATCTCAACAATTTATCTCATTCTTCTCAGCTCATCAAGGCGGTCTAAATTCATATATCATATGTTGAATTCGGTCAAAATTGACGAAATTCATTTCTGAGGCAAAATTGACTTTTTCATCCTATAAAAAAAAAATGCCATTTTTTGCTTACAAATGAGTATATCTTCTGAACCCTTTGAGATAAAAAATTGAACTTATCATGAAAATGTAGATAAATTCTTCCTCTTTAATCTTATCTAAATAACGTTTTTGGCATCACGCATTGAAGATAGCTACATCGACTTAAAAACATACTGATATTCCATAGGTACATTCATTTTTCAATTGTTTGTCTGGTAATCAATTGTCTCCAAATCAAGTTTGTATATGTTGAAAAGGTTCATGAGAGAGTTGAACATGTAGAAAAATCATTGCCTACAATTTGAGCCTAAAACGTGATTCTATCTTGTTCCAGAATTTATTTACAGTCTATTGATCGCCTGACAAGCCATTGAAAAACTTAATGTGTAGAATATCAGAATTTGTTAATTCTGACAAGTAGATCGAAAACATTCCAATATGCATGGAATGCGCTGCTAAGTCAACGGAAAATTTTGTTGACAGCTGATTTTTCCCATCTTGCACGGCTATACGGCCCAAATATCAGCCGTTTATACCGCACTAGTGTGGAAAATGAAGGCTTTCAAAGCCTGTCAAGTAGATCGAGACTGGCTACTTTCTATCAAGTGTAACCAAAAAAAGGGTTTTCATTAATTCTCCAATGTTTTCCATTCAACTCTAAGGCTGAGGCCGCACTGCCGGTGGGTGGAGCCTTGAGGGTGGAGGGTAGTTGGTAGATCTATAGAACATACACACCATCCACAGTAATACATCGTATGAATGGTATGTGTTCAGCCGCCATCTTGAAATTCTTAAATATGGACAACATAACCTCAAAAAACAGTATGACGTCATACCATTCATACGCTGTATTACTGTGGATGGTGTGTATGTTCTATAGATTTACCAACTACCCTCCACCCTCCAGGCTCTACCCACCGGCAGTGCGGCCTCAGCCAAAGAGCCAGAGTAAGATAATAGTATATACATAGTTGAAGGCAATAAAAGTTACTGAATAATAAGAAAAAGTTCAATTATCCGTCTCTATAGAGCGTCAAGATAATAATTATAGTCTGGTCGAACAAAGAAAATATTCTTGCAAGATGGGAAAATTACTCCAGCTTGGTCAATATTTATTAGAAAATCATAAACTTTGTCTCAAATTATAGAGAAGAATTCTTCCTACAATTTGATACCGGATTAATTATTGTTTAAGCAATATTGACCAAGCTGGGGTCATTTTCCCATCTTGCCAGAATGCCTTCTTTGCTCGAACAGCCTATACTCGAATCAGTTCTCTTAGAAGAACTATGTATATTAATAATTAATTAATCTATTAATTTTTAAAAATAATTTTACATATGCCTATTCTAACCAGGCCAAAGTAGCCTAACCAGCTCCACAATTATGTCTTCGACTATGGATATAAGTATCGACTATTCTTATATCCATAGCCAATGATTATGTGAAACCAAGTCTACTCTACATCACTGGCGGCTCGTGCCCTTCAAACAGGTGAAGTGCTGTACAGTAAAAGATACGGGCACTTCACCTGTTTCGTGGGTACGAGCCGCCAGTGCTCTACATACTCTACAAGTAGAAATTAGAAGTAGTAGCAAGATAGGAAAATGACTCCAGCTCGGTCAATATTGGTTCAAAAATTATAAATTTGATCTCAAATTGTAGGGAACAATTTGATCTACTATTAAGACCACACTTATAATTCTTGTACAAATATTGACAAAGCTGGAGTTATTCTCCCATCTTCCCAGAGGGTCTTCTTTGCTTGTACAGACTATTCAATTCAACTGACTGACCTTTAGACACGTAAACATAGATCGTGTCCTGCTGTGTGTTGGATGCGCGGCAAGTGTAGTTGCCCGAGTCGGCGTGTGTGGCGTGCGTCACCAGGAGGCGGCTGTGCGTGCGTGGCCCCCCCGGCTCTGTGCTGACACTCACGCCGCCCCGGCCGTCCGCACCCCCTGGCCCCACCCCCGCACCCGGCAAGTAGTTGATCATGCGCTCGTTGTGGTACCAGAACACGTATTGGGGTGGTACTGGGCTCTGAAAAAGAAGAAAAATTATTTGAATATTTGGGTAGAATAATAGGTGTTTTAAGTACTTGTTCCATGAACAATATATGATTATTTTTTTTGGAAATCACTAGATGTTGGAATTTGGATGATAACTCTCATGTATAGTCTGTCCAAGCAAAGAAGACCCTCTGGCAAGATGAGAGAATGACTATAGCTCGGTCAATATTGGTTCAAAAATTATTGATCTGGTTTCAATTGTAGGAAACATTCTGATCTACAATTTGAGACCAAATTAATAATTTTTTAATCAATATTGACCGAGCTGGAGTCATTTTCTCAACTTGCCAGAGAGTCTTCTTTGCTTGGACAGACTATAGAATTCCATCGAGGTTTGAATTGGAAGAGTACATAATCATAATCATCACGGATACTAGAATTACGAGTCATATACATTATTATATTGAAATATACATAAAATGAACATTTCTCGGGTTGTCTTCTTTGCTTGAACGGGCTGTACTCTATAGTGGGGTGAATATGAAACCGACAACCAGCTGGTAGGCC
Source organism: Sogatella furcifera (assembly GCA_017141385.1). NCBI lineage: Eukaryota > Metazoa > Arthropoda > Insecta > Hemiptera > Delphacidae > Sogatella > Sogatella furcifera. The sequence goes on along the minus strand of CM029546.1, from coordinate 58,298,009 downwards.
TAGGCCCTTCATGGGCTGTTGTTTGTTGAGCAATTGAAAAACAAAACAAAAACTAGAAATCACAGTAGGAATCAATGGCATGATAGATCTAATCTAGTCAAACAAAGAAGGCATTCGTTAAACTGATCGATATGTTGAAGCGAGTGTAACTAGGCAAGCGCAGGTCTGAAACTTTTAGTGTAAAATCACTTCCGCCAACCTACCGGTGGTGAGATAACTATATGATGAGAGACAGATGGTAAGAGTGGGACTATTTACATTTTGACTGCTGGCAGCATTGAACAGCTGCCATTCGGAAGGAATGTCTACTTAGTTCGAAAAGATTATACCAAGCAGATTGATGAAACTGTGACGTTTCATGTAGCCACGAAGAATAGCATCGAACAGAATATGGAACATTTAGTTTTCTGTAGCACTGGCGGCTCGTGCCCACTAAGTAGGTGAAGTGTCCGTATCTTTTACATTACAGCACTTCACCTGCTTCGAGGGCACGAGTTACTAGTGCTTTCCAGTAACAATTTCATAAATATGTCGTTAATTGGATACCCGAGTATCCAATAATCGTCTGATAATCGGCTGATAATCATCTTATAAATTTTTCACTAAGAATTTCATGGGTTGATAAAACCTCAAAACTATCTTTTTGGCTAAAATATGCTTGTGATCCATACATACCGTTTATTCTACATTAGTATCCGTGTTACTTATAACAATTGTATTAAAAATATTCTCTTATTGGAATAGCTTTATAGTTAACCAAACCAAACCTCTTATAATAGAATTTCAAAGAAACTGATTTCTGTATATTGAAACTGAAGGACTGTATTATGAATAATTATGCATATCTTCTCTGTTCCCTCATAGCATCCTCCTTTATCTTTTAATCTCATTCTAAACTAAAAGAAAAACATAATTGAATATGGAAGCATGTGTTGAAAGTTGTCTTCTCTAAGCTCTGCTTTCCCATATTATCTTCAAAACATCTCTTTTGAGCTTCAAAAGACTTCCATTAAACTCCTATAGTCTGTCCAAGCAAACAAGACATTCTAGGAAGATGGGAAAAAGACTCCAGCTTGGTCAATATTGGTTCGAAAATTACACATTTTTGCCTCAAATTGTAGATCAGGATGTTTCCTACAATTTGAGACCAAATATATAATTTTTGAACCAATATTGATCGAACTGGAGTCATTTTTCCATCTTGCCAAGAATGTCTTCTTTGCTGAACAGACTATAGCTCCTCGTATATCTTCATGCATTATTTGGCAATGGCAAATGAGCTAGCTATCTCTATCATAACTACCACTCAACTGTACTCGAAAAGATTCAACTTCCGAATTAGCTTGACACGTATAACGATTGGGGATACCTTGTATTTCAATACCAAAGTTACATCTGCTCACCAGTGCATTTCTTATCTTGTGCACGCTTTTGATAATAGTTCCAGTATAAGCCGGTAGACAGCGCGGAGAGCGCACTATCATACTTTGCATAGTTGAAAAGTTGGAAACTTTCATCAGCATAGATAAGGTTTCTGAACCACTTTTCACTCACTAACTAGAGTCTGTACAAACAAAGAAGACATTCCGGCAAGACGGGAAAATTTCTCCAGCTCGGTCAATATTGGTTCAAAAACCATAAATTTGTTCTTAAATTGAAGAGCAGAACGTTTCCTACAATTTGAGACAAAATTCATAATTTTTGAACCAATATTGGATGAGCTGGAGTAATTTTCCCAACTTTCCAGAATGTCTTCTTTGCTTGGACAGACTACAGCCAACGAAACTGGCGGCTGGTGAATGCATATTATTAATGTTGAGCTCCGTCAGGACAATCGGCGAGCGGTCTGTGACAGCTTATCTAGTCGAGAGCGACCTCCGCTAAATCGGTTCGCTACAGTGGCGGCTTTCAGACTGTCCTGACAGAGCAGAACACTAATTACAGACATTCGTCATCCGTCACTTCCGTTGATTTCTTCTCCACAAGCACAATAGGTTGAGATTTTATATTAAGCGTGTTTCACAAGGTTGAATTATTTTGTTCTATGAAGATTTACGGTGCCAAAAAGTTAGGCAGTTCCGTCTGTCTCTTGTCAATGATGTGACTTACTTATAACTGATGATACAAAGCATCTATTGTCTCTTTTGATTACAAAAATATTATCTAGGAATAGCTAGATGACTGTTCAAATTGACAACATCAGCTGTTGGAGTGCACAAGGAGCAGATGGAACTATAGCGGCATCCATATAGCAATGAAGGTGTTTCTAATCTTTAATGGTTCTCATGAGGCTTAGCAATCACTGGCGGATCGTGCCGCGGTAAAAGGTGAAGTGTTTTAAAGTATATTATACTGACATGCCGCCAGTGCTAGCAATACATTTTGTATTCCCTAATCGCAATAAAAATTACCTTGCTAAAAATCTATATCTATATAAGCGAAATGGCACTGACTGACTGATTCATTCATTCATTCAATCATCACCAGAACTAAAAATCCACTAAACCGAATGCGTTCAAATTTGGCAGGCATCTTTAGTTGGAAGTTTGGACGCGCGCTAAGAATGGATTTTAAAAACTTTTCAGGGATACACTAAATATTTGAGTTTTTCTTTAGATTTTCGGCGTTTTCTCAATTTTTTCGTGAACCAATAAAATAGAAAATGTTGATATTTGGTGGGCAGGTTCAGATAAGGTCTAGAAATGTTGTGTTAAAATATTTTTGAAATCCGTTCAAGATTACGCCAGTAATTAGGTTTTCAAAATTATAGATGTATTGCGGGTTGCATATCTTCCGCCTTGATACGGCCAATCCTTAGTGTAAATTCAATGGTTCATCGAGATTATAGATGGAGTAATTAAGAAGATATTGAATCAAGTTTCAAACTATGTCCGATATACTTCCCAAGGTTACGCTCAATATTAGCGTTTTACTATTTTTCAGAATTTTTCTTAGATTTTCCGAGAACAAATAGGCAGAAAATGTTGAAATTTGGTAAACAGGTCTAGATTAGGTCAATTTAATGCTGTGTTCAATAAATTTCGAACCCTTCTGAACGTGTTCAGGCTCCTTCTGAGCCTGTTTGACTCACTTTCACTGTCGATACTGGCGGGGGTCCAGGGGGCGGAGCCCCCTGTTAGGCGGAGAAGGCGAGCAAAGCGGAGCCTGCCGGCTAGTTACTAATAAATGAAGGAGAAAACCGTAGAGCTTAATCTTTAGCCGAACAATGCGACACCGACAGGTAAGCTCAACACCTCAATTGAGATAACACGACTTAGTTCTGCTTCAAAGCCTAAGTGCAAAGTTGCTAAGCACCTCTGACAAAGTCTTCTACAGAATTAACGACTTAGCGCTAAATAATGAGCAAAACTCGCTGATTGAGAATCAAGTACAAGTGCTTCCTCACCTCCAAACTTCAACCATTGAAGATTAATGATTATCCCAATAAATAAATCTTTTTATTCTAATCTTCACCAATGTTATTGATTTAAATGCTTTTGAACAGACACGATACCTGACGCCTCAAAGTTAGGTTGCTTCCACTGTCGGCTCGTGCCCCGAAACAGTTGAAGTGCCCGTATCTTTTACTGTACAGCACTTCACCTGTTTCGTGGGCACGAGCCTTCTATCTCCCTGTCTCTTGTAAGGCCCCTATTACGATAATAGTTCTATATCATACATCTATTATCAAAGATATTATAATATGTTCTCTATAGGAGAACATATGACATAGAATATGATCATTTATAATATTTGGTTCATTATACGATAATATTTCATCATCACAGATGTTTGATAATAGAAATATGTCATAGAACTATTATCGTGTAATACCCGCCTAAGTGATATAACCTACCTAATAACAGCTAGTGTAATGCATCTATTGTTTCTTTTGATTTCAAAAACATCATCTAGGCATAGCTAAATGACAGCTGTAATTGACAACATCAGCTGTAGGAGCAGACGAAACCGCCTTACTTTTCAGCTCCAGCTACACTGGAGCTGAAATAAACATAAAATATGTTTCTTTTGGCAAATAAATTCATTCATACTGGTACATGGGAAATACGACCTTACATAGTGTTTAATTATCTAGAGGAGAACTTATAAATGCCAATGAATAATAACAATAATAAAGTTTGTGATAACTTTAACGGGAGAACACAAACACACTGAAAAATAAACTTGTTGAATAGTGAAGGTGTAGTCTTTCCAAGCAAAGACATCCTGGCAAGACGGGAAATGACTCCAGCTCGGTCAATATTGGTTCAAAAATTATGAATTTGGTTTCAAATTGAAGGAAAATTCTGATCCACAAATTGAAACCAAATTTATGATTGTTGACCGAGCTAGTGTCATTCTTCCATCCATCTTGCGAAAATGTCTTCTTTGCTTGGCGGACAGATTATAGGCCTACTTGCAGTAGTTTTGTTGGTTATATTGTGGTAATGATTGTTAATTAATAAGTATAAAAAAAGCTACATTGTCAAACAGCAAATGTATCAGAAATCTATAAGAGAGACTTGATTTTTAAAAATTTAAATGAAATACAAGATATTGTCGTCCAACAGATTTATTGAAAATTGGTAAGAATGTTTCAATATCTAATAAATCTGTGGTTTGACAATCTGTTGTCTTTAATTAAATTTGAAAATAATATTGCTAGCTTACTGTTTTGTATTATAAGATTCTTTATTGAATAAAAACCTTCAACAACAGACATTCGTCCCTGATTAAAATTTCCGGGAAGCAAGTCAATTCAGCTTTGCATAGTCTGTCCAATCAAAGAAGACATTCTGGCAAGATGGGAAAATGACTTCAGCTCGGTCAATATCGGATCAAAAATTATAAATTTTGTCTCGAATTGTGGAAAACATTCTGATCCACAATTTGATACAAAATTAATGATTTTTGTACCAATATTGACAGAGCTGGAGCCATTTCCCCATCTTGCAAGAATGTCTTCTTTGCTTGGACAGACTGAATCAATTTATACGGCCAGGTTTACTCTAGAAAGGGGGAGACGGAGACCTATTTATAGTCGGTCCAAGCAAAGAAGACCCTCTGGGAAGATGAGAAAATGATCCCAGCTCGGTCAATATTGTTTCAAAAATGATTGATTTGGTCTCAAGTTGTAGATCAGAATGTTTCCTACGATTGAGACCAAATCAATAATTTTTTAACCAATATTGACCTAGTTGGGGTCATTTTCTCAACTTGCCAGAGGGTCTTGGCCAGACTATAACAGAACCGTTTATGCAAGCTCACAATAAATGTGTTACTGGCGAGGGGGAGGGCTTTCAACGGTAATTGCAGCCCCAAAATTGAAAACTGCAAGCTTCAATTTCAAAATTTCCCAGCAGAACGTCGTCAGCAGGTGGTTCACACTTTATTTACATGGAAATTACGTAAAATTTGACACAAAAAACTTGAAATCGAAGTTGAGCCCCAGTGTAATGATATGGAATTCTGCTGGCAGGGGCTTGATTGAAAATTTCAAATTTGCAATACTACTCAACACTCAAGTATCGCTGACACTGACGCCAAACGTAAGGTGGCTTCGTATATCTCTTTATATTAGAAAAATTAATATACTTTGAAAAATCTCAATTTTCCGCCATTGTTATCTCGGTAACAAAGCGTTTTTTGGGGGTTGGTACCATGGAAAGTTTTTGTCTACTTGGTGTAAGGAATCAGCCTGAGAAGTATTGCACATTCCTCCTGAAACACCCTGTATAGATAAGTCATTCACAATAATTACTAGTGACAAAGTTAAAACAGGGCGGCTACTGTTGCCTTGACAAACCATAGCAATCATACGACAAAATTAATGCCCGATGAAAACGAATACCGACACTCATGCACACGATGTGTATAGTTTGTCAAAAAAAGAAGTCACTCTGCAAGATGGGAGAATGACTCAAGCTAGGTCATTATTAGTTCAAAAATTATAAAATTGTAGGAAACGATTCGATCTATCGTTGAGACCGCATTTATAATACTTGAATAAATTTTGACCAAGCTAGGTAATTTTCCCATCTTGCCAAGGTCTTCTTGGACAACTATATGTGCTACGTTGTTTATTGGTTATTATTGGCTAAAGTAGTCACATCACACTTACCCTTGCACTCAAACACAAACATTTAATTTTGTTCATTCTGTGTCAGGTTATCATGAATTTGATATAGTCATAGCTAATTGACAAAATTAGCTATTTTGGAGCGCCCAACATCAGCTTTGCCAGCAAAGGTAATATGGATATTTCTGATTTAATAGAAATGATAGGTGGTTCGAATTAAATTAGTACAGTCTGTCCAAGCAAAGAAGACCCTCTGGCAAGATGGGAAATGACTCCAGCTTGGTCAATATTCGTTCAAAAATTATCGATTTGGTCTCATTAGTATAGGAAACATCCTGATCTACAATTTGAGACCAAATAAATAATTTCGAAACAATATTAACAGAGCTGGAGTCATTTTCTCATCTTGCCAGAGGGTCTTCTTTGCTTGGACAGACTATACCTTGTTATTCATTCATTTGAGGAAGAACAATGAACTCAAGGGTTGAAACAAAGACACTGAGTTCAAATCAATAATTATTATTGTGAATATTTCTCACGTTTTCGATGATGCACACTAGGCTAATGGTGCTGCCCTCTCCTATGTGATACTCTCCGCTGCCCAGGATGTAGGCTGTGGGCACAACCACGTGCAGGTTGAAGTAGTGCGATATAGTGCCCGACCCTGTAGATACCTGGAATACACAAATTATTATTTATTATTATTTATTCATTTTGCAGAAACAATAACTTATTGGTTGAAAACACAGACTAATGTCCAAAACGTCTTCTTACCAAATTTTGATGGATAATAAAGTTCGAAACTAGGTTAGATTTTCGTAGCACTTCAAATAAGAATAAATTTATAGTCCAGGAGAAATAGCAAATTATAAAAATTTTGAATTTAGAGCAATAAATTATTCCAAATGAATCAAATCACCAATTTTCACAAAATTTCTACTAAAATATTGTATAAAATTGAAAATTTCAAGCCACAATAAAAACACTAACTATATACATAAACACTAATATATTATCGAATAATATATTTGAAAAAATTAAACAAAATTATCATTCTATCATATAAATATTGTATATTTCAATTAACAATCACACAATCACTTGATACGTCGTTAAGTCGTGTCAGAGGCCCTGAAATTGATCAGGAGCGACCTGAAAACTCCAGACACCAGACCTGAGCCAGCCAGGTTAGACGAATATTATTATTTTTATCACTTGTTTTTTGATACAATATCTTACAATAAAAGGTACAAAATGTAATATAATATACATTATTCATTTATAAGAAAAAATTCGAAGTTAGTGTTATCATTATTGGAACGTTTATGTCGTATTGTAGTATCATATTATATGAGTCTACACCCAACGCCTTATTAACAGGTACAAATGGGTTGGATACAAGGTCTATAGAAGACCTTTTATAGACCTTGGTTGGATAAAGAAAAAGAAGAAGCTTTATAAAATTTTAAATTTTAAAAGGGTGCTTGATTTTTATTTATTTTTCAATTATTTTAAACAGCCCTTAGTTTTAAAGTTCAGTTTCAAAAAGAAGAAGATATTATAAATGAAAAATTTAATGGACTTTTGTCCAACTAAAATTTATCTTCTTCAGGGGAAATTGCATAATGGAAATCACACCTTTCCATAATTAAACAGTAATATAAACATTTTTGTTTTAGTTAAGTCAGCTTGAAAATGTGACCTGTGTGAAACCATGGTCGTGTACCAAATAAATAGTGTAGAAAATTGACAATATCTATGTGTTTTTATTCCTGAATGGAACGTTTCTACAATATCGACCACAACTCAATTGGATTTTTTGTAATATTAACAGGTTAATCAGAAACAATATCAAATGCGAATTTAGTCCATTCCTATCGCTAGCACGATATTAGATCTGATATTATACGGGATATTTTATGTATATAAAATATTTCCACAATTCTTATATATTATGTTGTTTGTAGCGAACACCATCACTTTCGAAGAACTGGATAACTATAACAAATCAGTTCAACTGTAACGCTGGCTTGTGATTGGCCGAGGGCGTGTCTGAGTAGAGGCGTGGCTTAGTGGAAGGGGGACGACCAATCACAAGGCGAAATGAGCTTTAAGGTGTTCTCTTTCTGAGATTTCCAGATTGGCTGCAATTAGGAACATAATATACTAGTTTTTGATTCATTTCCTTCTTACATATATTAATGTTTACCCTTCTACTTTTATTATACTCCCTTGTACAGTAATGATGGATTGAATTTGAAAAAAGTTTTCTTAGACCAAGTGATGGAAAAATGATTAAAAATAGGAACACTTAAGTTTATTTAGAGTTGGATTTGTGATTTTTTTTTGTAAACTTTTTATAAATTTTATGATGAGGTCTCTCAGAAACTCTTTCAACGGCTTGTTGAAGTGTAAATGATAATTCTCTGAAGTAATATCCCCCTTCACTCAAGCAATCTTCAATAAAACATATTTCAACTTATGCACAATTTTTGGTTGATCAGCCATTATTTGGAAATTTAATAATTTCAATTTTTTTTCCAAGTGTGAAGTCTAATTTTCCGAAGTGGTCTATAGCAGGGATACTAGAATCATAGAATAATAGAACTTTCTCTAGAAAAACTATGATCCTCTCCACTAGAATACTGTACATGTATTCTGGTATCCATGATCTATGGATAACTTGACAAATGAAAATATGTAATCTTTAATCGTTATCCAACAAATAATATACGCACAAGTCTATAGTTCATTTGGACACACCCCTTGGAAAAAATAATAATTATCTCCACCCTCACAGTCACATTTCCACTCTTATTGGAAAATTATCTCTCCCCTTCTAATTTTCTACCCTTAAAAACTGTTGCGAGATTCAATTCCTCCCCTATTCAGTAATATGCAAATTTTCTGTAACCCAACCACCAAAAATCAGATAGCTTTCAATTCCTGTATGCAATCTATTTCTAATGTAGATGACTGGTCCGTGGTATTGGATTTTTGACCCCCAATTATGGTCTGTCCAAGAGAAGACCCTCTGGCAAGATGGGAAAATGACTCCAGCTTGGTCAGTATTGGTTAAAAAATTATCAATTGCATCTCAAATTGTAGATTAGAATGTTTCCAACGATTTGAGATCAAATTTACAATTTTAAAACCAATATTGATCTAGCTGGAGTCATTCTCCCATCTTGCCAGAGGGTCTTCTTAGTTTAGATGAACTATACCAAACTTGGTCGATTTTCTGTGCTGCACTTCATGCTTTATATGCTTAAACATTATGAAGCATGCTGAGCAGCACACTAAAATCGATTAGGTATGGACATGGGATTCGTAATTAACTTCAGATTGGAGTGAAATGAGAGTTTATTGCTATAGTCTGTCCAAGCAAAGAAGACCCTCTGGCAAGATGAGAAGATGACTCCAGCTCGGTCAATATTCGTTCAACAATTATCAATTTTATCTCAAAATGTAGATCAAGATGTTTCCTAGAATTCGAGACCAAATCGATAATTTTTGAACCAATATTGAGCGAGCTGGAGTCATTTTCTCATCTTGCCAGAGGGTCTTCTTTGTTTGGAAAGATTATAGTTGACATTTGAATTGATTTCGATTACAATCGGCAGCAATCATACGTCTAATTAAACTGAGCTTCTGTTAGATTGAAACATCACCGTTACTGGGTTAAAACTTAATTCGAATTCGAGTTCGCTCAAGCTGAGAAGACATGTCGTTACAATTGCTTTACACTGTAACGGCGTGTCTTCTGAGCTTGCGTGAACTGTATTTACAATTTTGTTGAACAGACAGTTTTCTTTTTGGATTCATTTATGGTGGAAGGATATAATGAAGTTTTACTTTTCCAATATACTTTTAATGAAATTGTTTTAGTTTCCGAGTTTCCGAGCCCCTAGAATACGAATCTGATGTCCGTTCAAATTCATATATCTCTAGATATATATAAATATTTATATATATATTTATATATATACAGTTTCTTGTTAACACGATAACTCCCGAAGGGCTTGTCGGAGAAAAATTTTGCACAAAAATCATTAGTGTTAATATCTCGGTCAAGTTGTTAACCAGCCAAATTGGTCCAAGGGTAGGGGGTGGAATTAGGGGATGAAAATTTTGAAAAATCACTACAAATCGACCAATAACGTGATCGTTTTGAAAATTGGTGTGTATAATACCCTTATTATTCCCTACAATTTGAGCCATCAACAAAAAAAAATCCAATCAAAATTGGCGGAGAAAATGGCGATAAATATGTCGAAAATTGTGTTTTCGAAAACGGCGCCTTTGAATTCATACTCTGAATAGATAATTATTAGTCATATGATTTGAGCCATCATGGAATTGCATTTGAAATGCACTCTTTCCGACCGCCAGCTGCCGGAGCGAATTTTTTTGCTATTCAAATTTGATCCATTCAATTTGAATTTGGAACGTACTTCATTCAGGATGGAATGAATTAATGAATTAATCTACTTTGTTCTAGACAAGAAATGCAAAATTATGAACACTATTGAAGTTGACCAAAGTTTAACTTTGTTCTTTAGCCTGTGTTGGAATAAATTAATTAGAATTCTAAAATTATTCAATTAATACAAAAACATGTTCTTTCCCTTGAGTTTCCTCACTATTGAAAGCCATACGCTAAATAATGAATAAAACATGTTTTTTAATTTTTAGGAAAATAAAATCTATCAGCCTATTCCTTATTCATTCTAGATTGAAATCTTATTTTCCACCAAGATTTCAAAATATCTTGAAATTTTAAAATATCTATTGGATCTTTAAAATTGTAATCCCTGAAACATGGCGCATACACATTAAAAATAGCACGTAGAGAAGAATTTTATAGTACAAATAAATTTTAGTACTATTTTATAGTAGATTTCTCTTTGAGAACTATATATTATACAATTTTAGCATCTAAATATCATTAAAATCATGTAAAATGTATCAGTAATCCCAAAAGCTATGCCTGGATCACATAAATGTGGAGAAATCACGAACCAATTATTTATTCCTCGTTAAGGCTTTGCATTCATGTATTATTAAAACATCTTCTTCCTTGTCCTAGATTAATTTTATATATTTTAAAATCAGCTGCTCTAAATCCATCCATCCAATCCTGCCACTCCCATTTCCATTAGAATCTCATGAAATATTATACAGGTGCATGATGTTATTCAGGTTTATGACGCCGTCATAAATAAATTAATCTCACTGAGCCATAAAATATGCAGACGTATAGCAAATGGATGTGAAACTGGCGGTTGGATGATGACTGTTATTGATCCTCAGCTCTATCAGGATAGTCGGAGAGCTGTCCACGATAGCTTATTGGAACGAGAAGAACTTCAACAAACTGTTCCACCCATGGAGACCGCTTTCAGACTGTGCAGACAGAGCTGAGAGTTGATTAAAAACATTACTCAATCGCCAATTCAGTTGGATCCCACTATAGCAGACAGGTATAATCTGTCCAAGTAAAGAAGAGCCTCTGGAAAGATGGGAAATGACTCCAGCTTGGTCAATATTTTTTCAATAATTATAAATGTGATCCCAATAGTGGATCAAATTGTTTCCCACAATTTGAGATCAAATTGATAAGTTTTGAACCAATATTGACCGAGCAGGAGTCATTTTCCCATCTTGTCAGAGGGTCTTCTTTGCTTGGACAGACTATGTAAGTACATTAATTCCACTAAGCCTGCTTCGAATATACGCTCTACGATTTTGGTACTGAAATTCCCATATTTCAAAAAATAAAAATATGTAGTTGAAGTGTATTAGTTACACCTAGCTAGCTCCAGGCATACCCAACACCTTGTTAGTGTAAAAATTTCAGTCAAGGTAGATCACCATTACTACAGTCTGTCCAAGCAAAGAAGACCCTCTGGCAAGATGGGAGAATGACTCCAGCTCGGTCAATATTGGTTCAAAAAATATTGATTTGGTCTCAAATTGTAGATCAAATTGTTTCCTACGTTACTTAGATCAAATCAATAATTTTTGAACCAATATTGACCGAGATTCAGTAATTTTCTCATCTTGCCAGAGGGTCTTCTTTGCTAACATGTTTCTGTAACATCCTACATGTTCCCATGTTTTGTGGTAACAGAGACCTACCTTTAGATGAAAAATAAAATAATATGTGACTAGCTTTTTTCAAAGTAGCGCTGTCCAGTCCAAGGGAACAAGGATCGTAAAAAAACCTACTATATGTATGTTTTACCTATGTGTAAACCTATATATGTATATTTTTTGCCCATGTGAATACTATAGTCTGTCCAAGCAAAGAAGACCCTCTGGAAAGATGGGAGAGTGACTCCAGCTCGGTCACTGTTGATTCAAAAGTTATCAATTTGATCTCAAATTGTAGGAAACAATTTGATCTACTATCAAGACCACATTTATAATTTTTGAACCAATATTGAGCGAGCTGGAGTCATTTTCCCATCTTGCCAGAGGGTCTTCTTTGCTTGGAAAGACTATATAAAGCATGAAATATTATCTGATGTCATTATATACATGAGTGAGCAGCTTTATATATGTACATATGTGATCTATTGCATGTATTTATTTGTGAGATAACAATTCTTCCTGGTAGTTTTTCTCAAAAGGGATGAGTAACAGAAAGCACTAGTTTTTTCAAGTTGAGTTTCTATTTCAGAGAAATGACTGGCTGGTCCGCTCTCAGGATACATCAATGCATGATATATAGTTTTCCAAGCAAAGAAGACTCGGCAAGATAAGAAAATGACTCAGCTCTCAATATTGGTTCAAAAATTATTGATTTGATCTAAGAATCGTAGGAAACGATCTTATCTACAATTTGAGATCAATTCAATAATTTTGACCAATATTGATTTAGCTGGAGTCATTTCTCTGGCAAGATGAGAATATGACTCAGCTCGCTCAATATTGGTTCAAAAATTATTGATTTCATCTAAAAGTCGTAGGAAAAAATCTTATCTACAATTTGAGACCAATTCAATAATTTTTAATCAATATTGATCTAGCTGGAGTCATTTTCTCATCTTGCCAGAGGGTCTTCTTTGCTTGAACAGACTAGACTTGAGTTGATGAAGGATTTAGTGGAGGGGTACGATCACATCAACAAACCTGGAGAAAACTTTTCAAAACAGTGAAGGAAGTAGAAAGGGGAAAGGAGAAGAAGAAGAAGAAGAAGAAGAAGAAGAAGAAGAAGAAGAAGAAGAAGAAGAAGGAGGAGGAGAAGAAGAAGAAGAAGAAGAAGAAGAAGAAGAAGAAGAAGAAGAAGAAGAAGAAGAAGAAGAAGAAGAAGAAGAAGAAGAAGAAGAAGAAGAAGAAGAAGAAGAAGAAGAAGAAGAAGAAGAAGAAGAAGAAGAAGAAGAAGAAGAAGAAGAAGAAGAAGAAGAAGAAGAAGAAGAAGAAGAAGAAGAAGAAGGAGAAGAAGAAGAAGAAGAAGAAGAAGAAGAAGAAGAAGAAGGAGAAGAAGAAGAAGAAGAAGAAGAAGAAGAAGAAGTACAGCATTTCACCTGTTTCGTGGGCACGAGCCGCCAGTGCCATATTCCAATTTAGCAGAATTTCATAAACTAAACAATGGCACCTTTTGACAAACTAGCGAACTGGCTGGAAGGTTCTGTTCTACTGCAATTCTCGCTTGTTATTGGCCGAGGGCGTGTCAAGTTGGAGGCGTGGTCTACTGGGAGTGGGGCGACCAATAGTAGGGCAAGCCGAGTTTCCAAGTAGTTTTCTTGTAGGCAAGTCTGATATAGTCTGTCCAAGCAAAGAAGACTCTCTGGTAAGATGGAAAAATGTCTCCAGCTCGGTCAATATTGGTTTAAAAATAATAAATTTTATCCCAAATTGTAGGAAACATTCTACTCTACTATTTAATACCAAACTTATAATTTTCGAACCAATATTGACCGAGCTGAAGTCATTTTCCTATCTTGCCAAATGGTCTTCTTTGCTTGGACAGACTATAGCTGATGATTGACTGCAATTCGGTTGATAATCTCAATAAAGGTTGGTGTATCTTACATTCAGATAATTGTTGCGACTACAAGAAGAAGAAGAAGAAGAAGAAGAAGAAGAAGAAGAAGAAGAAGAAGAAGAAGAAGAAGAAGAAGAAGAAGAAGAAGAAGAAGAAGAAGAATATGAAGAAGAATATGAAGAAGAAGAACGGGAAATAGAATGACGAAGAAGAAGAAGGAGATGATGAAAGAAAGAGGAGAATAGAAACAAGTAGAAGAAGAGGAAGAATAGCAAATACGAAGTTGTAGTGAGACATAAAGCAGGAAAAATATGATGCGTAGAAAAAAGATGCAGAAGAAGTGGAAGAGATACTGAGGAGAATGGAGGTGATGAAAAAGAGCGAGTGAAAGTGGAAAAAGAAGAAAAATGACAGGTGAAAAAAAAGATTAAGAAGAAGAAGAAGAAGAAGAAGAAGAAGAAGAAGAAGAAGAAGAAGAAGAAGAAGAAGAAGAAGAAGAAGAAGAAGAAGAAGAAGAAGAAGAAGAAGAAGAAGAAGAAGAAGAAGAAGAAGAAGAAGAAGAAGAAGAAGAAGAAGAAGAAGAAGAAGAAGAAGAAGAAGAAGAAGAAGAAGAAGAAGAAGAAGAAGAAGAAGAAGAAGAAGAAGAAGAAGAAGAAGAAGAAGAAGAAGAAGAAGAAGAAGAAGAAGAAGAAGAAGAAGGAGGAAGGAGAGGAAGAGGAAGAAGAAGAAGATAACGAAAGATACTGAAACTGAGGAAAAGGAGTAGAAAGAGTAATATAAAAATCTTGACCGAGTAAAGGTGGAGGACAAAAGAAGGAAAAAAGTAGAAGAATCAGAGGAGATAGGATGAGGAAGAAGAAGAATAAGAAAAATTTTGCTTTGTGACGGTTTTCCGGGAAGAAGGAGGTTAGATAGGGATTTTTCACTCTCTTTAGAAAACATTTAAAGGGTCACTTCAAGTTGCTGGACCCGAGTTAGGTGAAGAGGATTTAGCTACAAGGCAGAAGAGAGGATTTTTCCTCTTCTTATCTTATTCCCTCCCTGTCCCTCCCATCCTCACCCACGATTCGAGCCTCTCTTATTCACTCTCTCTCTCTCTCACTCTGTCTCTCTTTCACTCTGACACTCTCTCTCTCACACTCTCTCTCTCTCTTTCTCCACTCTCTCGAAGAACATCTCTCATGCCAAATCGAGTGTTGAAAAAGTGTTCCGTCCCACAGTCTGTCCAAGCAAAGAAGACATTCTGGCAAGATGGGAGAATGACTCCAGCTCGATCGATATCGGTTTAAAAATTATTGATTTGGTCTCAAATTGTAGATCAGAATGTTTTCTACAAGTTGAGACAAAATTTATAATTTTAGAACCAATATTGACCGAGCTGCAGTCATTCTCCCATCTTGCCAGAATGTCTTCTTTGCTTGGACATACCATACCACTCCTAGCTCCCAACCATGTATGCATACACGTGTATAGTCTGTACAAGCAAAGAAGACCCTCTGGCAAGATGGGAGAATGACTCCAGCTCGGTCAATATTGGTTCAAAAATTATCAATTTGATCTTAAATCGTAGGAAACAATTTGATCTACTATTAAGACCATATTTAGAATTTTTGAACAATTATTGATCAAGCTGGAGACATTCTCCCATCTTGCCATCTTGCCACTAATGTAGGGTCTTCTTTGCTTGGACTATACTTTCCATTATTATTATCTAGTGGAGTGTCGTGTTTTCGCTCTTATATGTGAAGGTTACCAAACCTAAGAGCACGTGTGTATGTGCTGAGTTTATCTTCTCAATTCCTTTTATATTTTTTCCTTTCTTTCTTTTCCCTACCTCTTCTTCTTCCTCATCCTCTTCTTCTCTATTCTTATTCTCTGCTCTGATTATCTTCAACTTCATCCATTTTCCCTCCTCCTCCTTTACAAAACTTCCTTCACTACGACAAGATTTTTAATTACTTTTTGTACTCCTTTTCCTCTGTTTCTTTATCTTTCATTATCTTCTTCTTCTTCTTTCTTTCTCTCTTTCATTTATATATTTTTTCTTCATATTTTTCTTATTCTTCCTCTTTCTCTTCTTCTCTTCCTCTCTTCTTCTCTTTCTTCTCTCTCTTCCTCTTCTTTTTTTCTTTCTTCCTTATTCTTTTTCATCTTTTTTCTCTTGTTATTGTTGTTCTTTTTGTTGTTGTTGTTGTTCTTCTTCTTCTTCTTCCTTCTTCTTCTTCTCCTTCTTCTTCTTCTTCTTCTTCTTTCCTCTTCTTCTTCTTCTTTTCTTCTTCTTTTTTTTTTTCTTCTTCTTTTCTTCTTCTCTTTCTTCTTCTTCCTCCTTGTTCTTCTTCTTCTTCTTCTCCTTCTTCTTCTTCCTCTTCTTCTTCTTTTCTTCTTCTTCTTCTTCTTCTTCTTCTTCTTCTTCTTCTTCTTCTTCTTCCATTCATCATTCCATGTTGTGCGTGAATGGATGTAATCCCTCATCTGTGAAACAAGAAAATAGAGCTAAAAAAAGAAAATTGAGGCCGTGCTAAGATAAAACCTCCTGCATTTCCTCCTCGTTCTTCCTCTTCTTCTGTATCTTCTTATTCCTGTACTTGTTCATCATCATCATCATCATCATCATCATCATCATCATCATCATCATCATCATCATCATCATCTTTGTCTTTTTCTTTTTCTCCTTCCACCGTTTTCACTCTAGTCAGTAAGATAATGCTACTTTTCAACATTGTTCCATTATTTCGTCATACTAACCACATGGTACCAGATTTATGTCGATCCCCTCCCCTTATTCACCATTTTTATTCATCTTCTGAAGCCAACATGATCTCAACACAACACATTGAACCAACGCACGCAGTGAACTGTCATTAGCTCCGTTCAGATTTCGGAAAAAACAGCTGGGATAGATTTTCAGTGCTGTAATTATCATCGTGACGATGACTAGTGCTGTAATAATCATCAAAATGATTATTGCCGCATTCAAAACAGCTGATCTTTGATTCTCCTGTAAACGGCAATTTTCCAAATGCAAATCTAGCTTGGAAAGTTGTGTATTACATACGATTATGGCGAAAAACAAATATCAATGCTTTTCAATCGATAATAGCGAAAAGCATCTATGTTTTAACTATTTTGTTTTAGTGCATTTCATTTGTATCTATCATACATTTAAATACATTTCAGATGTATCTATTGTCTCACTAACATTTTTCGATTTCTAAAACATCATGTAGGCATAGCTAAATGACAACTCTAATCAAGAACATTAGCAAACAAGAACAGGTGAAATCAAAGAATTTTTTGGCGACGTCTATAACAATATATAATTTTCTAACTATAAGTATTCCTAATTCTGTTCTCAACTGCTATTCTGAGACAGTAGATATTGAAAATAATCA
Source organism: Sogatella furcifera (assembly GCA_017141385.1). Taxonomy (NCBI): domain Eukaryota; kingdom Metazoa; phylum Arthropoda; class Insecta; order Hemiptera; family Delphacidae; genus Sogatella; species Sogatella furcifera. Next base: position 58,280,545 of record CM029546.1, on the reverse strand, counting down.
ATTAATAATTATCCTATATAGTATAAATTGTCATCAATTATATTTCATTATAGATATATTCTGTATTATTATACTGTTCATCTTCATTATAGTGCTCCATCTTCAATCTAGCTAATGAAGATTCACCAAGCCATCTCTCAAGCTAATGGACACATATTCATATCATTCAATGATTCATAGCTGTTCATTCAACCATTGACTATGGATATAAGTCCATATCCTTCTATAATATATTATATAAGATACTTATAAAATATATTATTTATAAGATACTTATATCCATAGTCAATGATTTAACTCAGAAATAAGCGATGTATGGCGTGTGCGTAACAAGAAAGTAGCGCCATAC
>CM029546.1:58262696-58275196 GCA_017141385.1 Sogatella furcifera | reverse complement strand
CTCACCGAGAGACCAATGATCTGTGATTGTAGATCTATGTTTTGGACTCTTCATTCATGTGTGTTTCTGTATATTCCATGTGATTCTTATACAGGGTGTTTCAGGAGGAATGTGCAATACTTCTCAGGCTGATTCCTTACACCAAGTAGACAAAAAAGCTCCATGGGACCAAACCCCAAAAACGCTTTGTTACCGAGATAACAATGGCGGAGAATTGAGATTTATCGAACAATATCAATTTTTATAATCTTTTAGAGGCTTTAGTGAGGTTCTAAAATAATCAACCCCGATGGTAAAAGTAGCTGAGGAATTCAATGAAACCAGTTCCAAGTTTGTAACTTAAACGGTTATTGAGATAATTGGAAAAATATGCTGAAAACGCGATTTTTCAACAATAAGGGTTATAACTGGATACGGAATAATAAATTTTTTCCAAGTTCCAAGTCTGTAACTTCAACAGTTATTGAGATAATTGGAAAAGTAATCTAAAAAACGCTATTTTTCAACAATGAGGGTTATAACTGGATACGGAATAATAAATTTGTATTTTTTATTAATGGAAGTTGAAGACAGTCGGATTCTAAAGAAAAAGTTAAATGGCAGCGATTCTGTAAATCTTACCCAAATCTCAGAAATGGTGATAAAAAATCGCAAAATTGACAAAACATAGCACAAGTGATGAATTTGTGTTTAGTAGCGATTTTACGACTTTTGATCGCTATTTCTGAGATTTGGGTAAGATTTACACAATCGCCGCCACCTAACTTTTTCCTGAGAATCCGACTCTCTTCAACTTCCATTAATAAAAAATACAATTCTATGATTCCTTATCCAGTTATAACCCTTATTGTTGAAAAAATGGCGTTTTCTAGCATATTTACCCAATTATCTCAATAACCGTTGAAGTTACAAACTTGGAACTGGTTTCATTGAATTCCTCAGCTAATTTTACATAGAAATTGACTATTTTAGAATCTGAGTAAAGCCTTTAAAAAATTACAAAAATTAATATATTTTGAAAAACCTCAATTTTCCGCCATTGTTACCTCAGTAACAAAGCGTTTTTGGGGGTTGCTCCCATGGAACTTTTTTGTCTACTTGGTGTAAGGAATCAGCCTGAGAAGTATTGCACATTCCTCCTGAAACACTCTGTATAGACTAGGTTGAATTCTTTATTCTCCTGTTTGATATTTATATTTTATATTTCTGAATACAGTATTATTATAGCAAGTGTTCAATTCTATTAAGGTGTTCCTTTACATCAAAATGAAGAAAAATGTATCAGTAAGTACGGGTCCTGGAATGCTTTGTTACCGAGATAATGATGGCGGATGATCCCACTTTTTTCTTGAAAATAAGAAAATAATTCCGATCATTCAATTCTCAAGGATTGAATACCATACATAATACAGAATTCAAAACATAAGAATATCTTATGTAAACTTACTTGATAAGTTCAATGAGACTGGTAAGAAGTTCATAATAAGTTGGATGTTTATTGAGATAATTCACAATATATTTAAAATTCTCAATTCTCCAATTTCAAAGGTATAGAAATAGGATACCTTATTGATGGTCGGTATTTTTAGTCCACATTCAAATCAGGATTCCAAGATGACAGATAGAAATAATTATTCTCTCTTTTGAATTCTGACTTATGAGTTTTGGGTGCGTTTTAGACGTTATAGATGGGTTTCAAATGTTATTAAACATTTTTCCTTTAGAGTTTAATCCTCTGAATTATTAATTATCTTGATTATAGCCTAATTCAACTCTCTTGACTCAAAATACTGATCATCGATGAGGTATCCTGCTCTATCCATTTCAAACATATTCCAATAACCGATAATCAACAGAGTTACGATCTTCTAACAAGATCTGCTAATTTTACACGATAATTGAACATTCAATTAGGTCACTCTTCTGATGGTTTGTCCAAGCAAAGACATTCTGGCCTCGAAGAAAAATTGGTCTCGAATTGTAGGGAACATTCTGAGACCAAATAAATAATTTCTGAACGAATATTGACCGAACTGGAGTCATTTTCCCGTCTGGCTAGAACGTCTTCTTTGCTTGAACAGATCATACCTACTGTCACATTATTATAAAAATGAAAATTTTAGGAAAAATGCGAGATCTTCCATCATTATCTTGGTAGGGAATATATTTTTAGCATTTTTTTCAAAGCACTTTAGGACTCCTGCATACTGGTAAGGGTTTCTCTATTTTTATATGAAGAATCACCTCACAATGCTTGTCGGTCCGTTTCAGAAATACCATGTTTATTCAAGAATAGACCGACAAACATAGGTGCTTGAAAAAAACATTTGCAATCTCTCATGTGTGTATCACAATGATAAAAGAACATTATCATGAAGTACATAAATACAAAAATATATACTTCAAAGTATACAATAACTTGAGTTCATAGTAAGCAAGCTTAATTATCCCACTAGCCGGCAATGAAAATCTAATGGGAATTATCTAACTTCACCTATGCAACAATAATCAAAAAGTCACGTCCAATGTCAAAACTCTGATTTTATGTTCTCTGTGGTTCACATGATATTCTGATATGTATGGGACGTCTTTCACGCATCTAGTTCAGGAACAATATGTGCTATTTTCGTGGAGAATGTCACGTGAAAAAGAGACATCACTGGAATCCAGACAGTTTTGTAACATCAAAAAGCAATCTATTTTCAATTGAGTCTGTCAAAGCGGTGAGAGCACTGTTGTACTGAAATAGAAAGAAAGTCTTGCCGCAAGATATAGTCTGTCCATGCATAGAAGACATTCTGGCAAGATGGGAAAATAATTCCAGCTCGCTCAATATTGGTTCAAAAATTATGAATTTGGTCTCAAATTGTAGATTAGAATGTTTCCTACAATTTGGGAATAAATATATAATTTTTGAACCAATATTGACCAATCCGGAGTCATTTTCCCATCTTGTTAGAATGTCTTCTTTGCTTGGACAGACTATACCAGTTCACTTTTTGAGAAGTGTTTGAGATCAAGACTTGATATCGAAATACACGGTTTTGTTGTTCGAATGATATTATTCATGTTATAGTCTGTTCAAGCAAAGAAGTCCCTCTGGCAAGATGGGAAAATGACTCCAGATTGGTCAATATTTGTTCAAAAATTATTAATGTGGTCTTAATAGTAGATCGAATTGTTTCCTACAATTTGAGATCAAATTAATAATTTCTGAGCCGAAATTGACCGAGCTTGAGTCATTTTCTCATCTTGCCAGAGGGTCTTCTTCGCTTTGACAGACTATACAAGCAAGGTAGCTTACATTCTATTCGGAACAAATTTCACATTGAAATTCATGTTTTGTTGCTAGAATGATAATGTTCCTATCACAAGTATTTTATATTTATATACCAAATATTATTTTTCCAATGTAGCAAAAGTATAGGTAAGGTATAGGTGAAGAAAGTAAGTATATAATATATCAATACAATTCAATACAATCACAATACACAGGCTTGCAATCTTGAATACCCTTGGACAATGTATTCAGATAAACATTTTTTCTCATTGTTTTTAGAAACTGTAGTCTATCACTCAAGACTAGAACCATAGGTTCATAGAACATAAGAACCAGATTTAGGAGTTAGTGCCACCATTTCCTCTCTATCAGCCATTTTCTAAGGCAGAACTCACGAAACATCGTCAACCAATAAGAAAAGAGTAGGCGGGGCATGAAGGTGTGTCCAAATCAAATGTGAAACATACCCGACAACTGCTGCCATCTACTGGTTGAATTTTGGAACTTTTACAAACAGATGTCGTCGGTCTATCAGAGCGTAGGCGGAGCTTGGAGGCGTGTCCAATGGAAATCGGAGCAAGTCACCACTGCCATCTGCTGGCTGAGCTCCGAACTATTTTGAAAGTTTCTATCAGAGTGAAAATGGCTGCAATCTTGAACTGGCTTGCAATGTAGTTTCCGATTTTTTGTCAAATAATGTATATTTCCAACTGGCGGCTCGTACTCACAAAACAGGTGAAGTGCCTGTTTGTTTTACTCTACAACACTTCACTTATTTCGTGGGCACGAGCCGCCAGTATAGAATGATTTTGTAAATAGAATAGAATGAACGTATTCAGTATTCATTAAAATAATCCGAAACAAAATAATTCTAAACTACTAGACATGTATACACTAAACCAATGTTATATTGTAAAATAATAGAACTCTGTAACATTATTCTATTCTAGAATAATAGAATACCTAGGATCCTCTTTGGTTATACACACTTTCAGAAAAATCTTACTCTTCCTTGCTGTATGATGCCCCCAGTTCACAATGAATATTTTATTTATGCACTTATTACATGCGTACTGCATTTGTATGTGTACACTTGTAGTGCATTTAGACGCATGTACAAAATACATGTAAATGTTGAGTGGTACTTGACATGGTACGCATTCTAATGTAGCTATTATGAAACACAGTCGAACACACATTCGTAATTGGAAATGCTGAAACGCTAAAACGCATGTTTTGTATTGTGAAGTGGGTTCACAATTTCATTAGCTACGCTTCCGCCATGCACTTTGTAGAGCACATTCCGCTTTTGTGATTCTTCATCCTATTCTGTTATCTCCCTTCATTCGTGTTCACTTTTGATGTTCATCGCCGAAATTTTTCTCTCTTTCGGTCTTTTCTTCTCTCTCTCACTCTCTCTCTCACTTTCCCCACAAATCTAAATCTAAATTGTCCTAAATCTAAATCCCCACATGTATACTCTCTCTCCAATGTATACCTTACCCAACAGTGTAGGCCTATAAAAGAACATAGTTCATAATACATGAAAGAAAAATGTTCTTGGATTTGATTTCCAACTCTTTCTTTGATCGGGGGTTTCAGAACAATCCTGTTTCAACTAGAAATTACTTCTCATGATAATTTTCATTTCTATTCATTGCTGTGAGGAATTTCTATCTGTCTTCTTGGAATCCTGATTTGAATGTGGACTTGAAATACCGACCATCAATAAGGTATCCTATTTCTATACCTTTGAAATTGGAGAATTGAGAATTTTAAATATATTGTCAATTATCTCAATAAATATCCAACTTACGAACTTCTTACCAGTCTCATTGAACTTATCAAGTAAGTTTACATAAGATATTCTTATGTTTTGGATTCTGTATTATGTATGGTATTCAATCCTTAACAATTGATTGATCGGAATTATTTTCTTATTTTCAAGAAAAAGTGGGATCATCCGCCATCATTATCTCGGTAACAAAGCATTCCAGGACCCGTACTTACTGATACATTTTTCTTCATTTTGATGTAATAAAACACCTTAATAGAATTGTCGTTCTATTTTTAAAACACTCGCTATAATAATACTGTATACAGGAATATAAAATATAAAAATCAAACAGGAAAATAAAGAATTCAACCTAGTCTATACAGGGTGTTTTAGGAGGAATGTGCAATACTTCTCAGGCTGATTCCTTACACCAAGTAGAAAAAGCAGAAGAAGAAGAAGAAGAAAAAAGAAGAAGAAGAAGGAAGAAGGAGAAGAAGATGGAGAAGAAGATGGAGAAGAAGAAGAAAAAGAAAAAGGAAAAAGGGAAGAAACGAAAAAGGAAGAAAAAATAAACATAAAAATAAAAGGTAATGAAAAAACGAAAAAAGGGAAGAAGAAGAAGAAGGAAGGAGAAGGAGAAGTAGTAAAGGTAGAAGAAGAAGAAAAAGGAGGAGAAGAAGAAGAAGGACGAGAAGAAGACGAAGAAGAAGAAGAAGAAGAAGAAGACGAAGAAGAAGAAGAAGAAGAAGAAGAAGAAGAAGAAGAAGAAGAAGAAGAAGAAGAAGAAGAAGAAGAAGAAGAAGAAGAAGAAGAAGAAGAAGAAGAAGAAGAAGAAGAAGAAGAAGAAGAAGAAGAAGAAGAAGAAGAAGAAGAAGAAGAAGAAGAAGAAGAAGAAGAAGAAGTAGTAGTAGAAGAAGAAGAAGAAGAAGAAGAAGAAGAAGAAGAGGGAGAAGAAGAAGAAGAAGAAGAAGAAGGAGGAGAAGAAGAAGAAGAAGAAGAAGAAGAAGAAGAAGAAGAAGAAGAAGAAGAAGAAGAAGAAGAAGGAGAAGAAGAAGAAGAAGAAGAAGAAGAAGAAGTAGTAGAAGAAGAAGAAGAAGAAGAAGAAGAAGGAGGAAAGAAGACGAAGAAGAAGAAGAAGAAGAAGAGGAGGAGGAGGAGAAGAAGAAGAAGGAGGAGGAGAAGAAGACGAAGAAGAAGATGGAGAAGAAGATGGAGAAGAAGAAGAAGATGAAGAGGGAGAAATAGAAGAAGATTAATTAAGATTATTACGTTGGCGGTTGGTTGTTGAGGGGTAGCAAAATGTTCAAATTCCAGTCGATTCAGCACTTTCTGTCGCTTATAAATCATTTCTTCACTAATATTATTAATTGAGTAATATAGTTGAAGAGAGTCGGATTCTAAAGAAAAGTTAAATGGCGGCGATTGTGTAAATCTTACCATAAGTGATGAATTTGTGTTTAGTAGCGATTTTGCAATTTTTGATCGCTATTTCTGAGATTTGGGTATTAGCCAATATTAGCATTATATCAGCTGATAGTAGCTGATAGTATATCAGCTGATCACGTACAAGAGACAGACAACTTTTTGGCATCAGGTACACCATGAAGTTCATTGATTACTAGAGTTTTATTGCTTTTCCATTCGAGTTCGATCAGTTCAGAACTCAATCATATTATCAGGTTTTAAAATTTTGTTCCAATTGGTTTGCCAACTGTTTGACCCACTGTATCAATACTGTTACTGTTACACTGGAGCAAATTCAAACATAATACAATCTGAATTTGCAGGATCATTGTTTATAGGGATGTAATAAGTATCCTATTCGAGAGCTTGTACATGATTCATTCAATGACCTAGTTAAAAAATTCTGTTCAAACTCTATTGTGCTTGTTTTCTATTGTGCTTGATCCATTCATTGCTGTTTTTGTCATTCTGCAGCCATATCAAACATGATAGATCCTACAGTTCATCGGTTATAGGGATTGATCACTGGCGGCTGGTACCACGAAACAGGTGAAGTGCTCGTATCTTTCACTGTGCAGCACTTCACCTGTTTCGTGGGCAGCCGCCAGTGGTATTGAGTTTGATAGTTTACAATAGACACTGTTACAGCTGATGTGAAAAATTAGGCGGTTTCGTCTGTCTCTTGTTAGACATGTAACCTGTGATAGCTGATGAAAAGCACCTATTGTCTCTTTGATTTGATGAACAAAGCTGCAATTTATTGCCAACATCAGCAGAAGACTGAACTTGTTGGCATTAGCTTTACAAGCCGCTATTTGACTCTGACATGATAACAACAATACATTATTATTATTATTATTATTATTATTATTATTATTATTATTATTATTATTATTATTATTATTATTATTATTATTATTATTATTATTATTATTATTATTATTTATTGTTACAATTTCGATTTGATAGCAAGTATTTTAAGCAAAGCTGAATGATGATATTTACATAGACCGTATAAGCATGATGGATACATATTATGATAACAGTATGGTTATACAGTATCCATAATAACAACCATAGTGTTAGGCTGAGGCCATCTATCCGGTTAAGGGTAGAGGGTAAATGGTAGAGGGTAGAGGGTAGAGGGCACACTCTGAGGCTGAGGCCGCACTGCCGGTGGGTATAGCCTGGAGGGTGGAGGGTAGTTGGTAAATCTATAGAACATACACACCATCCACAGTAATACATCGTATGACTGGTATGTGTTCAGCCGCCATCTTGAAATTATTGAATATGGACAACATAACCTCAAAAAACAGAATGACGTCATACCATTCATACGATGTATTACTGTGGATGGTGTGTATGTTCTATAGATTTACCAACTACCCACCGGCAGTGCGGCCTCAGCCTGACAGAGGCACCCTCTACCCTCTACCTCTACACCCTCTACCCTCTACCCTCTACCCTCCACCCTCCACCCTCTGCCCTCTACCATCTACCATCTACCCTCTACCCTCAACCCTTTACCCTCTACCCTCAACCCTTTACCCTCTACCCACCACCCTCCACCCTCTACCCTCTACCCTCTACCCTCTACCTAGGAATTGATTACTTTAGAACCTAAGTGCAGCCTCTGAAAAATTAGAAAAATTAATATTGTTTAAAAAATCTCAGTTTTCCGCCATTGTTATCTCGGTAACAAATCATTTTTGGGGGTTCGTCCCATGGAACCTTTTTTGTCTACTTGGTGTATGGAATCAGCCTGAGAAGTATTGCACATTCCTCCTAATAATAATATAATATTCGTGTAACCTGGCTGGCTCAGGTCTGGTGTCAGAGTTTTCAGGTCGCTCCTGATCAATTTCAGGGCCTCTGACATGACTTAACGACTGCTTTTAGGCAGCCGGGACCGACGGCTTAACGTGTCCATCCGAAACACGGGAAAGTGGCCTGAGAAAAATTTCTGGTCTGACCTGGGTTTGAACCCGGGACCTTTGGGTTGCAACGCCAGCACTTAACCCACTCAGCTACGCCACCCCTACATTCCTCCTGAAACACGCTGTATACAATTACATTATGGTTATGGGAAATAATTTTTTTCAGATGCCTACCTGACACTCATAGGTGCCGTTGTCCCTCTGCTGGACGTATTTGATTTGCAGATTCCAGTCGTTGGAGTTCTGCGCGTGGACCACCTGGAAGCGTTCATCGTTGGTGTAGGTGAGAGGACCCGACGTCAGAATGTGCCAGTCGCGGCGGCGCACCCACGACACCTGGTGGAGCAAAACACAACTACTATTAGGGTGGATTGTACAAAGTATTTCAGAAGAAGAAGAAAGCATTTGAACTTATCAATACCAATTGACATATAAACCCAGCATAAACCCACCCCGCCATGAGGTATGGCCATTTCGATTGTCTCTTTTACACAATGTTACCAACTAATAACAGCTGTAACAACTGTAACAGTTGTAACAACTTTAACAGCTGTGAAGCATCTATTGTCTCTTTTGACAATATGACAACTCAAATTACACAAACTGTAACAGCTGTAACAACTATAACAGCTGTGAAGCATCTATTGTCTCTTTTGACAATATGTCAACTCAAATTACAACATCAGCTTTTGGAGCGCACAAGAAGCAGACGAAACCGCCTAACTTTTTGTCGTCAATTGTAACATGAACGAAAATAGCGTTTGGCGAATGTCTGTTAATAATACTCAGCTCCATCAGTACAGTCAGCGAGCGGTCAAGATCATATCGGATTGAAGCGATCTCAGTCAAACCGTTTCGCTCTCTCAAACCGCTTACAGTCTGTCCTGACAGAGCTGAGCATTAACAGACATTCGCAATATTTATTAGTGAACTGCTAATGCAAAAACATTGAGTGCAAAGTATAGCTGACGCCAAAAAACAAGGCGGTTTCGTCTGACTCTTGTACGTGATATAACCTAACTGGCTGGCAGGCTCGCTTCGCTCGCCTTGTCCGCCTAGGCAGGGGGCTCCGCCCCCTGGACCCCCGACAGTATCAGCAGTGTCAGTGAGTCAAACAGGCTCGCTTCGCTCGCCTGCATAACCTCTGTCAGTGTAAGCTGAGACAAACAGGCTCGCGTCGCTCGCCTGCAAATTCCGTTCAGAAGGGATTCAAAACTTATTGAACACCGCATTTCTAGGCCTAATCTGGACCTGTTCACCAAATTTCGACATTTTCTACAAATTTATTCCCGGAAAATCCAAGAAAAACTCGAATAAAAAAAATAGTGAAACGCTAACCTTGGGAACTATATTGGACATAGTTTGAAACTTGATTCAACATCTTCCAAAACATTTCATCTATAATCTCGCTGAACCATTGAATTCACAGTAAGGATTGGACGTATCAAGGCGGAAGATATGCAACCCGCAATACATCTACAATTACGAAAAACCTGATTACTGGCGTAATCTTGAACGGATTGCAAAAATATTTTAACAAAACATTTCTAGACCTTATCTGAACCTGCCCATCAAATATCAACATTTTCTACTGATTGGTTCTCGAAATAATTGAGAAAACGCCGAAAAACTATAGAAAAACATAAATATTGGGCGTATCCTTGAAAAGTTCCTAAAATCCGTTCTTAGCGCGCGTCTAAACGTCCAACTGAACATGCCTGCCAAATTTGAACGCATTCGCTTCAGTGAATTTTTAGTTCTGGTGATGAATGAATGAATCAGTCAGTCAGTCAGCGCCATTTCGCTTTTATAGATATAGATAACAGCTGATGTACAGCATCTATTGTCTCTTTTGTTTTCAAAAATATCATCTATAGTCCATTCACGATCACTTGAGACGAAATTAACAATCCTTTTGCGTGTAATGGATGGTCTTCAGCAGTCGAACAGCTGACTCTTGTCTGGAGCTGTGATTGGATATAGTTCAACTTGTCTTGTCTCAAGACAGTTGTCTCAAGCTGTGATTGGCTACAGCTGTTGGTCTGTTTCCGTAAGTTTCGCATAGGAGAAGACCTTCCGTTACACGCACACACACTAAAAAAGTTTGTTTATTTCGTCTCAAGTGATCGTGAATAGAGTATAGGTCAACATAATTTCAACATAATCTCAGCATAATTTAATTATTCACTCAAATTGATAACATAAGCAACGGAATTATCATTGGGCTATGCCTAGGCGACGTTTTTGAGATAAAAAAAGACTATAGCCTAGAATCTAGGACCTAGATGCTTTACATCAGCTGTTGGAGCGCACAAGGAGCAGACGAAACCGCCTAACGTTTTGGCGTCAGCCATAGATATAGTGTATCCAAACAGAGAAGGCCCTCTGGCAAGATGGGAAAATGACTCCAGGTGGGTGAATATTGGTTCAAAAATTATAAATTGGGTGTCAAATTGTAGATCAAAATGTTTTCTACAACTTGAGATCAAATTGATAATTTTTGAACCAAAACTGACCGAGCTTGAGTAATTTTCCCATCTTGCCAGAGGGTCTTCTTTGCTTGGACAGGAAGCAATTACGAGATGGAAGAGAGTTCTAGAAACTACATTACTAAAACAAGCCGTGAGAGAAGTCGTAATAATGTAACAACTACGGTTCCAGCAAGCTTAGAAGACACGCTGTTACGATGCAAAATGAATGGTGACAAGTGTCTTCTCAGTTTGCGTGAACTTTACTGAAATAAAACTGAAATGTTGGCCGGTTAATTTGTCCTGCCTCATTGTCAACTCTAATTGAACTGAATTACACCTTTGCCCGCCTCATAATTAACCAAGTTTTGCACTAGAGTAGAAGTAGGCTATAGTATAGTCTGTCAAAGCGAAGAAGAGCCTCTGGCAAGATGGGAAATTGACTTCAGTTTGGCCAATATTGGTTCAAAAATTATTTATTTGGTCTCAAATTGTAGATCAAAATATTTCCTACAATTGAGACCAAATCAATAATTTTTGAAGGAATATTGACCGAGCTGGAGTCATTTTCTCATCTTGCAAGAGGGTCTTCTTTGCTTGGTCAGACTGTAGTATTTTAATGAAATAGAACATATAATCATGTTAGCCATTTCGGGTCAACCCTTGGCTTTAAAATGCATAGTAAATGAACTGGAATTTTTGTGAATGAATTGATTATTTTCTGATTTCCTATTCATTTCATTGAAGGCACAATGAATCTTTTATCCTGACTAAAATACTTATCATAAAGTATATTTTTTCATTGGAGTAACATTACCGACAAGTGCAGTCACAGTTTTTACAGAAAGAAACTGTTAGATTACCTTTTACCTATTTCTGGAGTGGGGGCCTTTCTTGTTCCACGAACAAATTGTCGCACTTCATATTTTTATGCATTTCAAAAAATTAATTTAAACATTCTGATACCATGTTTTTTTTAGTAAATTTAACAAAAACCATCATCCATCTAATCAGTAGAATGAATAGCTCAGAAAACTTGGACTAAAAAAGGGACTAAGAAATGCAGCAACTAAAAAATGATGGATGGCTGAAAATGATCTTAAACTTCTGTGGGCATTTCAAATAGGCCTAATATAGAGATTGTGAGTGCTGCGTTATAAAGAATGCCCAAAAACCACAAACATTTTGTTCCTATTCAAGTTCTTTGCATCCTCACGTAATTATTAAAATAGTTCAGAGAAAACCATTCCAAATTTTTTCGATAAATAGAATTTCAAAGCGATTGGCATCAAATTCAACATTTATGATAGAGGACAACCAAGCTATGGATTTTTAAGAAGCTGAACATTTTTGAGAGATATTAAAATTTGACCACTCTCAATTTTTGATTGTTTATATCATCCGTCTAATTTATCACAAAAACGTCATTCAAATTCCCTCAGATGATAATTTTATTCTCTAAAATATAAGACCAGGCAGGCCTGTGCACAGGCCTGTATATCTTGCACAGGCAGCTCGGGCCCACGAAACAGGTGAAGTGCATTACAGTAAAAGATACGGGCACTTCACCT